>JAODAL010057704.1:0-22518 GCA_025379985.1 Phyllomedusa bahiana | reverse complement strand
TGTGGTTGCCTTGTAAGTTTGTGTCTTAGTTCCTAGCTTGTGTTTCTGCTTTGTTTTCTGTCATGTTTTTGGTGTTGTGTCCTGTTTGTTTTTGCTGTGTACCTTGGCCTTTGTTTAGCCTTCCCCTTTGGTATCCAATTGGCCTTTATATCTCTTTAGTTATATCTCCTGTCTTTTTTCTTCTGTACCTGCATGTCTCTAAACCTAGTCTGTTGTATCATAGTCCCTATTCCTGTTGGTGTCTAGCATTAGCTCTTCTGACCTGTCAGGTCAGCTGCCACTGCCGGGGACTGCTCTTAGATCGTACCTGGTGGTCATCAGAGAAGCCGCCTTTACCATCATAGGCTCTGTGAAGATGCCTGATGGCTGCTTAGTTATGCCCCCTTGGAGCAAGCCTAGCAGTGGTCCAGTGGATCCACTATCCACTTTACCAACTTACCTGTTACAGTAGGATCAGGCCATGGACACTGCTGTCTTTCTGCCCTCTGTTTTCTTCGTCTATGTGCAGGTCTTGTTTCAGAAGGCTCCTTTTTTGTGTTTGTGGGAGTATTTTTTCTTCTCTTTTTTTTTTTGTCCAGGTCTATTTTGGTGTTTTGCAGTTGCTGGCCATCTCCCTGGCTCATGGTCTCGCCCTCAGCGTCTGGGCCCCCCATCCTGCCTGGTGCCCCATTTGTTCCTCCTGTGCACCTCCTTTTCTAGTTGTTCCCAATACTGGCTATATCTGAGCCTGTAGTTGGTTTTGGGTTTGCCCCTGGATAAATTTCGGGTCCCAGATTTCCTTTATTTGGATTTGGAGGAGGAGATGGCTTATGGGGACGTACTGTCCATTCCATGGTCTCCACTCTGGGCCGTGGACATGGCCATGTTCTTGCTTCTATCCTAATGCCGTGGCCTCTGCTGCGAACTGCATATGTGTCTGTGTTACAGTTGAAGATCTGGTTCCTATTGTGGTGCCCCTGTCACTGTGAACTCTCCTGTCAACGTGATTTACCCATTTGTGGTTGCTGTGCGGCTTTATTCATGCTGGCCTCCATCTTGTGGCTGCCTCCCTGTTTCCTTGTTGCTCTATAGAATACGGCGACCCCATTACGCTCTCATTTATTCCCATAATGTGCAGCGCTATGTCCATGGTAGTTCCGCTCCTGGACCCGTCGGCAATGAGAGTAAAAGTTCACTGCCAGTGGGACGGAACTGCACGGCCCACTGCCACCCCCTGCCTTTTAATGCCCAGGCCCACTGTCTCGAGCGTTCAGAGAAAGGAGTCAGACTGTCCGGTGCTAGCAGAGTGGAGCACCGCTGGCGCTCTGCTAGCCTGCTTGGTAAACCTAAGGCCCCAGGCCTTACACTTACCGGGTGCCGGCCCTCAATGCTGACTTGGGTGGCATGATGATGTCATATCATCATGCCGCCCGCATTGAGCACAGAAGATACTCAGAAACGAGTCGCATTGAGGGATCGTGGTTGGGTAAATAAGTTATTTCTTTATTTTTGCACTAATGCAGTCTAAACCCAGCCTACCTATCTATATGGCCCCTATATCCTACCTAAACCTAACCTGCGTGTATGGGACACCTATACCCTACCAAAACACTGCCTACCAATCTATATGACCCCTAAAACTACCTAAACCCCGCCTGCCTACCTATATGACCCCTATAGCCTACCTTTACCCTGCCTGCCTAAATGGGACTCCTATATTCTCCCTTAACTCTACCTACCTATATGGCCCCTATAGTCTACCTATACCCTGTCTGCCTATATGGGGCGCCTATAGCCACCTCAACCCTTCTACTTAGTAGCTCTTATAGCCACCTACACCCTGCTTGCCTATATGGCCTCTTTAGCCTACCTACCTATATAACCCCTATAACCTACCTAAACCCTGCCTGCCTGCCTACTTATATAGCCTCTATAGCCACCTTAACCCTGCCTACCTACCTATATGGCCCTTATAGCCACCTACACCCTGCCTTATGGCCCCTATAGCCTACTTACCTATATGGAAACTAGAGCCTACCTAAACCCTGTCTGTCAATGTTTAAACCAATGGCAACAAAATCGAGTCTCTGGTGTTACTGGGAAGCAGGTGTGTTAAATTTGGTGTTATCATTCTCATACTGGCAACAGGAAGTTCAACATGGCACATCATGGCAAAATACTCTCTGAGATTCTGTAAAAAAGAATTGTTGCTCTAATTAAAGATTGTCACGTACCCGGATGTAGAAGTGGATCCACTGGACCACCGCAAGCGATGGTGTAAGCCACGCCAGGGAACGGAATCTAAGTAGGTGCCGGTTTTCCCCAGAGCCCGCCGAAAAGCGGGATGGCCCTTGCTGCGGCGGGGCCCCCCGGTCTTCCCCCCTGCCTTTATTTGCTTGCGGGGGCCCAGCCGGGGAAAAACAGAACGGTGCAGAATCGTCGGGCAGGTTTTAGCCCGGGGACGGGCAGAAGGCCCAAGGCAGGGGGCACGGGTTTCGTGGCCCGTGGACAGGCAAAAGGTAGGGAGGCGGAAAGGGAAGCGGGTAAAGGGAAACGGAAGTAAAGGTACGGTACCCCGGGAAAAAATAAAAAACAAGGCTTAGAACTTTTTTTCCCCTATAGGCAAAAATTTGGCACAAAAAGACCCCGGAAACCCCCCCCCCAGGAAGGGGCAGGCTTAAATAAGGGAAATTGGGCCCGGGCCCAATCCCAAATTTAACCGGAACACGGGCCCTTTAAAATCTCGCAGGCCGGCGGGGAGCCCAATAAGTCGGGGACGCGCGCGCCGGGAGGTGAGACCGCAACGGGAAGCGGGCCGGGAAAAGAAAGGGGTGGAGGGGGCCCCCCCGGGGTGACCCCCCCGCCCCCGCCCGTCATGCGGGGGGGGGTTGCCCCCCGGGTGGGGGGACCACGGGTGTGCCCGCACCCGGGAAGGGGGTCGCGGGCCCACCCTGCAGTACCCCCCCCCCCTGGGCCTCCCCCCCCTTCTGGTCCGGGGAAACCCCTTTAAAACCAAATATCCCGATCCAGAATATTTTTTCTGGCTCCCACCTCTTTCGGGCCCGCCCCCTTTTCCCAGTCAATGAAAAAAAAAATCGCTCCCTCTGACCGTCTTCACATAAATAAATCTCCTTAACCGAAAAGACATGGGTGGATCGCCCTCAGGAGGGGGAGGAGCAAGTACCCGGGAAAAGCTTTTAAGGATGCCCGGGTTTTTTATTTAAGGAACCCAGGGAAGGGGTTGGGGGCCCCCTCAAAAGGGGGGGGGAAGGGGGGAGTTTTGTATGACGGGGTTTAAAATGCGCTTGAGCACCCGAATGGACCCGGGAAACCGGGGACCCAGCTTATAGCGGGGAAACCCTTGAAACGTATAATTTAGCTGAAAACCCAAACCCCTTTCAGGGGGAAAAGGGTTGGGGGAGGTTTTCGTTTTTTTGTCGGCTTGAGCCTTGGTGCGGGCGGGGGCCGGGAGTAGCGAAGGGGCGAGTCTGTTTCCAGATAGCTGTCGGGTCCGGCCCAAAACCTTCCACAGAAAGGGACCTCCGAGGACACAAAAAGGGGGGAGGGTGTCCGGGATTCGACCTTTAAACAATAAAGAAGGAGCAGCACCCAGAAATTTTCCGGGGTCCAATGATTTAAATCCGAAAACTGGGCCCAGGGCAAAAAACTGGACCAATCCCCTGGGGCCGGAGAAAAAAGGGGCGCGGGGTAGCACCCAAAAGGGTTTGGGTTTACTCTCTCTACCTGCCCTTTGGGGACGGGGGGTGGTAGGCCGAAAAAAAGTCCATTTTCATTTGAATTTGGGTTGCAGAGGGAGGGGCCAAAATTTGGGAGACAAATTGAACCCCCCGGTCCGACACTATTTTTCCCGGGGAACCCCATGCAGCCAAAAAAATATGTAAAAAAAAAAAACGGGCAAGGGGGGGGAGCTGGGGTAGCCCGGCAGGGGAAAAAAGTGGGACATCTTAGAAAATTTGGGGTCAGTGACCACCCAAAACCACGGTTTTGGGCCAGCGGAAGGAGGGAGCCCCGTGAAAAAAACCCCATGGCCCACAGGGGGGCCCAAGGACAGCGGGGCCACAGGTAGACCCCAGGAGAAGCCCTGCCGGTTTTTGAGACGAGGGGGACTTGTTCGGGGGCAATGAAGCACAGGCCCCCACGAACTCCCGAAAAAACCGGGGTTTGGCTGGGCCAAGTAGAATGGGCGTAAAGAAAAGAGGGCCTCTGTACCCCTGGGGGGCCCCGCCAAAAGGGGAGCAATGACCCCATGAAAAATATCTTCTTCCAAAGGGGAGCCTGGACGGAGGGTATGTCTTCCCCGGGGGGGAATGTGTTGCAGATTTTACCGGGTGGGGAAAGAGATGAGCCGTTTGGGGGGATAATTTGCCGGGGGAGGGGGACTCGTCCCCCTCACCCGAAGAAAGGGAGAGGGCGTCCCCTTTGCCCAATTTTCCGTTCCGCAGGGAAAAAAAGGGATGAAAAATTAAACCGGGAGAAGAAGAGAGAAAAACGAGCCTGGCGTGGATTTAATTTGGGGCAGTCTGGAGATAAAAGCAGTTTTTTGGGTGGGAAAAAGAGCTGAAAAGGATGACGAGCCCCCCCCAAAGAGATCCCGGGCCACTCCTCCAGAGCCAGTTTGATGGAAACAAAATTCCCGGTCCCGATAGAGTATTCCTTTCAGCTGAAAAAAAATTTTTTTGAAAAGAACCCGCAAGTGGGGGTTTTTTTCCCTTTTGGGCCCCTTTTCTGGGAGAGAAAGGGCCCCCCCCCCCCAAACCGGGGGAAGGGGGGGGGTCGACCTGAAAAAAATGGTTTCAGTATGGGGGCCGGAGAGAAACTGGCGCAAAAGGCAAAGGGCACATTTTAACTTAGAGAAGGCTTCCTCTGCCGTGGTGGCCAGAGCTTAGGATTTTCGTTCTTTTTTGGTTAAAGCCACTATGGGGGGCACCACGAAAAAAAATGTGGTATAAATTGCCGTAATAGTTGGCGAACCCCAGGAATCTTTTTATGGCTCGGGGGGAACCCCCGGGGCCGGCCCGTAGGACGGCAGACAACTTTTGCGGGGTCCAACTGGGAGGCCCCTTTTCAGAAAATGTTTTAGGGCCCAGGAATGGGGAGGCTCGGGTGATTTAAAAATGGGCCCTTTTCAATTTTGGCCAAAAAGGGGGTTGGCCCCTTTGACTTTGAGAACCTGGCGCACGTGAACTTTTATGGGGTTCCCGGTCGGGGGGGAAAACCAGAATGCGTCAGATACACAACCACGCATGGTACGGGGGTCCCCGGAAAATGTCATTGACGAATTCTTGGGAAAACACCGGGGGATTGCAGAGCCCGGGGCATGCCCGGTACCGAAGTTTCCCTTTGCGGGTGTTGAAAACGGGTTTTTCCTTTTGTTGCCCTCACGTATCCGTATGAAAATTTTTTAAAACCCCCCGTAGGTCCCCCTTTGGTAAAAAAACCCTTTGGGACCTCGTGACGGGCAAAAAGTTTCCCTGGGTAAGGGGAGGGGATAGCGGTTTTTTTACCGAAACTTATTGGGCCCCCGTAGTCCTTTTGCAAGGAAGCAAAACTACCGTCCCTTTGCCCCCCAAGAAGAACCCGGCCCCAGCTGGGGGGGAGGGCTTGCGGAAACCCCCCCTGGGGATTTCCCTTGATGATTAAGACATAGCCAAGGCTCAGGGACCCACAGGGGGGAAACCCCCGCCCCGTGGAGGAGAGCCCCCGGGGAGAAGATTTAACCGGACAGTCGTATGGGCGATGGGGCGGCAACGGCTCAGCTTTTTCTCGGAAAAAGACGTCTGCAAAGGCCTTTGGGATGGGGGCAGGAAGGGCCGGTCCCAAAGGGTTAAAACGACCCCGAAGAGGTGGTAAAACACCGGGGGAGGTGCCCCCCAAACACGAGACTGGCATTTCCCAAACCCCCAAAAAAGGACTTCGCCCCGTCTGCCAAACGGCCCCGGGGGCGTGGGTTTCAGCCCGGAGACCCCGGGGGAATGGACGAGGAGGGAAGGGGGGTTAAAATAGAAAAGCAAATCCTCCCCTTTTCAGACCCCCCCTTTTAGGGCCGGGGGCAGGGCGGAACCGAATTTTGGGTCCTTGGGGAAAAAACCCCCACTGACCCAAAGGGGAAAGTAAGGCTTCTCCAGGCCCAAACACCGGGAGGGGTTAAAGCGGGATACCAGGGCAGCGCCAAAGGGAAAAAAACCGGGGAGACCCCAGAGTTCCCGGAAAGCATAGCCTGAAAAATGGGTTTCCAAACCCCAGAAACCCACATCACGGGCATGGTCAGGCGAGGAGAGGGCTTGGGTCTCACCTAGGGGACGCCTCTCCCAAGTATCCTAGGGCCCCTTTCCCGGGGGTGAAGGGGGCAAGGGGAGGATCGCGGAAATGGGGCTGCCCCTGCCACAGTTTCAGAAAAGATTTTTTCCTCACGTTTTTTGTTTAGCTCAGTATAGACCCGGTGGGCCCGGGTTCCCCCCTCCTGGCCCCCTTCGGGGGCAGGGGGCGGGGCAACTGAGGCGGGGCCCCTTTTAAATACTGGGGCCCGACAGGAAGACGACGGGGTCCCAGCTTGGGTCCCGTTCCTCCGGATTTTCCCCCTGCGTTTTGAGAAAGGGTGTCAAACCGAAGGGGGCCGGGAGATAAGGTCCCCCCAAGGAAGACGGGAGATCCCGGGGAGATAGGGGATCCTTTTTGCGGCGGGAGGCCCTTTTTGAAGGTGGGAGTCCAAAAGCCGCTTCAATTCCCCCAAACTCAGAGGGGCCAAAAATGCGGAAACGTACGGCATAAACGCCTTTCAGATGAGTCCCCCCGGGGTAGATTTAGCAAGGGGTTTTTCGGCAGACGAAGGGGGCCCCCGGGGTGGTTCCCCGAAACGTCCTGAACCGGGAGGGAAAGAAACCAGGTTAGCTGTGGAAACCCGGGTCGCCCTGTCCCAGAGGGGGGAGCCCAGGCCAGGGTTTCCCGGAAAGAAGGCCCCAAACCCCGAAGCCACCTTTGACCGTTTTGGTTAAGGGGGGGGGAAAATTTGGGTTTCCCATTTAAAAACCCAAAAATTTCGGGAGCCCTTGGGTTATAAACCCCTGCAGGCCTTGGAGTCCCCACGAATTTGGGCCATAGATAGACCGGGGCCGTGGACCCGCGGTTGGGAGCCGGGAAACCCAGGGGCCGCGGGAACCCCGGGGGCGGGTGGTGCGGGGTTGGGGGCGGCCCCAAAAGGGAAAAAAATTTCTGCATCTGGGGAGAGATGGCCGAGTTGCTGGGCTTGCTGAGCGAGCTGTTGTGACTGCTGAGCCACAATGGTGGTAGGTCAGCGTCAGACGGCAGAGGCACCTTGGGGGGATCCAAAGCCGGATCTTACTGTCAAAGTACCCGTGAGAAGTTATCCCGGGCCACCGCAACGATGGTTTTAAACCCCGCCAGGGGAAAGGAATCTAAGTAGGTCCCGGTTTTTTCACCAGAGCCCCCCGCCAAAACGGGAAGGGCTTGCTGCGGGGGGGAGTCTACCAGGGGCGTCCCCCCCGACTGACTTCTTGCGGTGGGGGGGCCCGAGGGACCCCACGGGGCAGAATCGTCAGGCACCCCGTGTCGGGGACAGGGAGGAAAATTTTAAGGGGAGGCGGCACAGGTTTCCCTGGTCCCTGGGGGCAGGCAAAAGGTCAGGGCCCGGGGGCAAGAAGCGGGGGTCAAGGAACGGAAGGGTAAAGGTACGGTACAAAGGAAAAAAACAGGAACAAGGGTTAGGGAAAGCTTTTTCAAAAGGGAACAAAGGACTAAAGATCCGGGGAACGGCCCCCGGAAGGGGCGGCAAAAATTTAAAGGGGAGTGCCGGCAAAACCAATTACCGGTACACTGGCCCCCTTTTAAAACTCGCAGTGCCCGGGGCGCGCGCGCCCCAGGGTTCGGGGGGCCCCGGGGCCGGGAGGCTGAGACCGCACAGGGGCGCGGCCGGGGAAGTAAAGGGAAAGGCCCGGGCCCCGGCCCGGGTGAGCGCGCCCACCGCCCGTCATGCGGGCGGTGGTGCCGCTCGTGCGGGGACCACGGGTGTGCCCGCGACCCGGGACGGGGGTCGCGGGCCCACCCGTGACAAAGATGCCCTAGGCCATAACAAGATTTCCAACACCCTGAGTCTTAGCTGCAGCACAGTGGCCAAGACCATACAGCGGTTTAACAAGATAGTCTCCACTCAAAACAGGACTGGCCATGGCCGACCAAAGACGTTGGGTGCACGTGCTCAGTGTCATATCCAAAATTTATCTTTTCAACATAGACATAAGAGTGCTGCCAGCAATGCTGTAGAGGTTAAAGGGGTTGAAGGTCAGCCTGCCTGCTCAGACCCTATGCCGCACACTACATCAAATTAGTATACATGGCTGTTGTCCCAGAAGGAAGCTTCTTCTACAGATGATGCACAAGTAATCCCACAAATAGTTTGCTGAAGATAAGCAGACTAAGGACACCATGCCCTGTGGTCTGATGTGACCAAGATAAACTTATTTGGTTCAGATGGTGTCAAGCATGTGTGACAGCAACCAAGTCAGGAATCCAAAGAAATTTTTTTCTCGCCTACAGTACAACATAGTGGTTGGAGTGTCATGATTTAGGGCTGCATGAGTGCTGCCAGCTGTGTGAAGCTACAGTTCATCAAGGGAAACATGAATGCCTAGATGTACTGTAACATATGGAAGCAAAGCACGATCCTGTCCCTCCAGAAACTGGGCCGCAGGGCAGCATTCCAACATGATAACAACCTCAAACATACCTCCAAGACGACAACTACTTTACTAAAGAAAATGAGGGTAAAGGTGCTGAACTGGCCAAGCATGTCTCCAGGCCTACAGGGTGTTGGACATCTGTGGGGCATTCTCAAATGGAATGTGGAGGAGTGCAAAGTCTTTTACAGCCACCATCTCTGTGATATCCTCATGGAGGAAGGAAAAAGATTTCAGTGGCTGCAACCTGTGAAGCTCTCCATGCCCAAGAGAGTTAAAGCAGTGCTGAAAAATAATGGTGGCCATATAAAATAATGACACTTTGTGCACAATTTGTTCATTTTCACTTAGGGTTGTACTCACTTTTGAAATCAACAAATGTGAATTTAAATTCTGTCATACAAAGAAACCAAGTATAAGCACAATGCAGAAATGCCACCGTCTTCTTTGGACCAAAGGTAATTTAAAATGACATAATGCTAATCTGTATCATTATGATCAAATGTATTAAAATTTGAAATTATTTATGGAAATCATGGACGCTGTGTGTTATGAACTGAAGAGGAGAAGGATCATCCAGCTTGGTATCCGTGCATAGTTCAAAAGCCTGCATCTCTAATAGTGTGGGATTACATTAGTACTTATAACATATCACAAGGCATTATGGGAAAGGAGCTGAGAAGCTCAAGTGCCCTCTGTTGGATGTAACAAATTCTCAATTTGCTTCTGATTCACTGAATCTTTAAAAAGCAAAAGGGATATTAGCCAAGCCAGTATCACTCATCTGCATACAGCTGTTTCGGGGTTTTGTCCCTTGTCAGTTTTACATATAGTGTATGTAACGGATCAATTGTACTGTGTGTATACTGTATATATATATATATATACACACAGTAGAGACCAAAAGTTTGGACACACCTTCTCATTCCAAGAGTTTTCCAAGAGTTTTCTGTATTTTCATGACTACTTTCATGACTCTGGCCTAATGTCCATTCCTTGTGTTCTTTAACCTACTTGTTGCCTGTCCTTAGCAGTGATTTCCTAGTTTTGTGTGGGCTAAAGAACACAAGGAATGGACATTAGACCAGAGTCATGAAAGTAGTCATGAAAATACAGAAAACTCTTGGAATGAGAAGGTGTAACCAAACTTTTGGTCTGTACTGTATGCATATATATATATATATATATATATATATATATAATATATATATATATATGCGCTATGCAGTCTGTATAATGATCTATTTATATTCAGACTGTTAGTCATGATAGAGTGAAAAAGTGGCATCCATAAGTTGGAATCCATCAGGAGTATGAATCTATTACAATACCCCCCAAAGGGCTAGTCTACTATAGTCTACAAATGTTTATAGTGTATGTAGAGGAGGATCTATTGTGCTGTGTATATATATATATATATATATATATATATATATATATATATATATATATATATATATATATATATGCGCTATAATAGTCTGTATAATGATCTATTTATATTCAGACTTTAAGTCATGAAAGAGTGGCATCCATAGGTTGGAATCCATCAGGACAGTTTTTTTTTTCTTTACAGTGAGAGAGGTAAGACATCCGAACTTGTAGCTATAACATGTGTGATTTTTTCTTCATTCAAAAAGTATAAAGGTAGTATTGATGTCTCTTTCGAAAAAAATTATATCATAAGTAATATGTGCTAGATTGCAGGAGATGGATAGTCTAAGCACTTTTTGTGATTGCCATACTTAGAAAAGATAAGAGTAAGAAAGGATATTCGTTATGATTTCCCTGAAGTTTTGTTGTCTTACCCTGGATCAACAATATGAAACTATTAATTGAACTGATTGACTCTGATGGCATTTTTTTTTCAACCTACCTTGTTTCCCAAAGCAATTTTTATTGTAGATTAGAAAATAAATGATATTATTTGGTATAAGCAACACCACATTGAACATATTTCATTCAAGATCCATTGTGCTTTCTGTTTTAAAATTCAAAATATGTCAAAGGTAACAAAATGTCATGTACAATTTCTTGAAAGCTCAATTTTGAAATTTTTAACATTAACATTTGGATGCAAAATATAATGTCAATAATACAGATTTTGTCTTGATATTAATCAAAGAAGAGATCAAAATTAATAAAACCAATGAAAGTACATTCTTATGCTGTAGTACACATTGAAACATATAGCAATTTAATACAATGTATTAATTATAATCTTATTTAAATCTGGGATATAAGTGGTTAGGTTAGTATAAATGCTTTTGTTTTTATCTTTATGTACACTGTACATGTATACTATAAACATTAAAGTGTCACTAAGCTTTCATTTTTAGAATAAAAACTGAATAAAGCTAGGTTTTTAATAAACCAACAGTCATCTACATAAAATAATAAAAGCCCCGCCAAAAATTGTCTATACTGCTCATACTGAACAAAAAAAAGAAAGCATATGGAAACTGTATTTTTTTGTACGCTCAAGTGTACTTTTTATTCGGTCATAAAATTGTGAATCCAGCACCGTGCTGGATTTACAATTTTAAGAAGCATTCATGGCTCTCTGGGTCCTCGAAAGCAAATCCATGTACATATTCACATGAAGTGTCCGCCTAAATGGTGAGAAGTGATCAACTTGCCTTTGTGTAAAGAACTTTTTATTGTACCATTTTTGGGATAGATGCAACCTTTTGATGTTTTTTTTATTACAATTTTTTTGGGATATTAAATCAGACTTTTACTGATGCGGCAATCCCAATCATGTGCAATTTTTCAATTTCTTCAATTTTTTATTAAATGGCAAAACGGGTAATTTGAACTTTTAATATTTTTTTATTTTTCTTTATACTCTACACCTAGTGTACTTGACCACTAAGGGGTGCAATCCTTAGTACACATCCCATAGTGAACAACACTATTTCTCATTCATTTAAACACCAAGGCCATGATTGTCACAGTGTTTAAGAGGTTTAACAGTAGTCTGCTCCTTTCCCTGCTGTTATCGATAGGTGTCGGCTGCAATTAGCAGCTGACACCAGCCTTCTACATAGCTCAATTACTGAGTAATCCCACCACTTAGAACATTACCCGCACCAGGACGTACCCATACGTCCTGTGTGGGTAAGGGGTTAAATTTTAACAGACTGTTGTGAGAAATATATTACCTACAAAGAACTAACTGTGCTAAACCCAAAGTTTATCACTTAAATACAAAATATCTTTAAAAATATATTTTTATTAGAAATATTGAAACTCTAATATTAAAAAAGTCATGATGTAACAGGTATTACTTGAAAAGGAAAAAGAGTAAATAGCGAATGTGACATTGATTAATTGGTGAGTCAATTCATAATTATACAGTGCATATAACATGATGAATTTACAATTGCAAATGCATTATTTTTTATATTAATGTTTTATATATTTCTAATAAAATATTTTTTATGGATATTTTGTATTTAACTGATTTACTTTGGGTTTAGCACAGTTAGTGCTAATGTATTTTGTATTGTGTGCTATTACTCCCTGTTTGCATTATTTTTGTATTACATTTGTGGATGAGCATCTTTTTGGTTGTTTTGTAAGAAATCATATAAATCACATTATGCATATTTGAGTAAATGTATTTAATAGACTCTGGACCCCCTGTAATATAAATTTCCCCAGCAATAGCAACTGATTGCTGGGGGTTTATTAAGCCTGACTGGTCAACTAACCAGGTTTAAATAAGAAGAAGACAACCTCTTTAAACTAGCTATGATAAAATACATCTTTATATTACTCAAAACTAGCATCTATTAAAGGTATTCTGGTGTAATACATTTTGCAAAGTTACAAACTGCACCTGCAATCAAGTGAAAATGCAACATTGCAATATTATAATCTAGAAACACAAGTGATTCATTTCTAGAACCAGGAAAGATGGAAAATCAATACACATTTCGTCCATAATGACGGCAGTAACACGTCTTGCTAATACTTTACAAGGCTTTTATTTCCCAAAAACATTGTCGCTGTTGTGCCTTCTTTGACCTTCTACTTTACAAACATAATATAATGATCCGCACAATGCAGGCATCTAATTCCTCTGCTGAAGTGTTCATACCTTAATATTTCACCTTTGCAGAAAATTTACATTGGAATTGCTACATGAATAGAAACCACTAGAATTTGACAGAACATATATAATTCATTAGAGTTATTTAAACAAATGCAGTAGTAGAAAACCTTTATAAAATCTGAAATGTAAGAAAAAAATCAAATACAATTTCAAGCAGGTCCTTAAAAGTTATTTTGTTAGGAAGATAATAATTCAGAGTTTTAAAACTTTGGTGTGCTGTTGGGACAATTTGGTATATATTATTTTAGCTTTGTTTTAGCCACTTTTTTAGCCGCACTCAGTAAGGAACTGACCTGCATGAAAGGAATATGACTTCAGAGGAGGTTATGGCTACAGTAATGACAAGATGCTACAGATAAGATTCTACACATTTTGGTGCAAAGTAAGCCAACTAAGGGCCACAGGTATGAAAACTGTCTAACACTCTTTGTTGCCCATAGTAACTAGAGCACCCCTTTCAATTTATATAGTGCTCTGGATACCGAGAGGGGCGCTCTGATTGCTTGCTATGGGCAACAAAGAGTTTTAGATCTAAATAGTTTTCGTACATGTGGCCCTAAAAGTCTAAAAAATTGACAGGTTAATTGATGTGCCACATTTATCTAACAAAATTATCCATATTCGGTGCCTCATTAGACTACCTAGTTTAAGTTTACCCTTTCTTAGACAGGATAAATTATCTGCCCACAGATCTGTTTGAGAAAGGAGGAGACTTTGTTCCCTTGGATTTTAAGCCCTGAAACTTAGAAAGGATGTCCATCGTTTGGTAATATAATAGTACTTTAATTATTATTATTATTATTA
This sequence comes from Phyllomedusa bahiana, assembly GCA_025379985.1. Classification (NCBI taxonomy): domain Eukaryota; kingdom Metazoa; phylum Chordata; class Amphibia; order Anura; family Hylidae; genus Phyllomedusa; species Phyllomedusa bahiana. The sequence continues at coordinate 8,904 of JAODAL010057704.1, read as the reverse complement.
TTATTATTATTATTATTATTATTTATTATTATTATTATTCATTATTTTAGAGCGCCCTTGGTTCCAGAGAGTTGTACATTCGGGTTGCATACATAACATGGGTCAAACCAGTACAACGATGACAAATTAATAACTAACAACTGGTACAGAAGGAGAGTGGTCCCTGCCCGTGAGGGCTTACAGTCTACAAGGAAGGTGGGAAGAGACAGAAGGTGAGGGGCAGACATGTTTGTGGAGTGGCGTAGTAGCAACGAGATTATTGTTATTGTTGGTTATAGGCAATTCTGAAAAGATGGGTTTTCAGGTTGCTTTTGATGCTGGTGAGAGTGGGGGAGAGTCTGATGTGTTGGGGCAGTGAGCTCCAGAGTGTGGGGGAAACACAGGAGAACTCTTGGAGATGGTTATGAGAGGAGCCTACATGGGGAGAGCAGAGAAGAAGGTCCTGTGAGGAGCGAAGATTGCATAAGGGAAGATATCTGGAGATTAATATCTGAAGATTAAGGCAGAGATGTATGGAGGGGAGAGGTTGTGGAGAGCCTTATAGCTGAAGAATACTAACTTGAACTGGATTCACTGGGCAATGGGAAGCCAGTGATGGGATTGGCAGAGGGGAGAGGCAGAGGAGTAGCGAGGAGAGAGGTGAATCAGACTGCGGCAGAGTTAAGGATGAACTGGAGGGGAACAAGGGTTCTAGATGGGAGGCCACAGAGACGGATGTTGCAATAGTCTAGGCGTGAGATGACGAGGGCGTGAACAAGCATTTTTTTGCTTTTGAAGTGAAGGAATGAGCAGATACAGAAGATATTTTTCAGCTGGAGGAGGCAGGCAGAGGTGAGGGTTTGGATGTGCAGTGTGAAGGACAGATTGAAATAAAAGGTTATCCCAAGGCAGCGAACTTGTGGAGTCGGTGAGAGAGTGTAGCCATTAACTGTGATAGAGAGATCAGGTGTAGAGAGATCAGTTGTAGGGATAGAGTGGGACAGTAGGAAGATGATGAATTTAGTTGCAGGGGACATGAGGAGAAGTAGGAGGATATGTACGAAAGACAGTCTGCTATCCGGGTAGGTCGTACGGGTAGCAGTAGGTCGTAGCAGTAGGTCGTACGGGTAGCAGCACTCCACGCATTCACGTTATTTCCTAGCAACGCGTACCTCCTGTATTTGGTTGTGATGTGAGGTCACTTCCGTCATTTGGAACGCACACACTTCCGGTTCCTGCGGTACAAGTCTATCACGTGTATCATGAGATGCTGCGGAGATGCACTGCACACCTTCCAGGTACGTGCCAACAGCTGGCAACAATTGTATTTTAATTAGATTGTTGTTTTTAATGCACTATAAGAGGGCTGTACTAACATGCATTTGTAGCTAAGACTAAGGGCAGTTCACAGCCCGAAACGCGTCAGCTCGCCACCCCTCTGGTCGTCCCCCTATGCACGTCTGTTTGTCTTCTCGTGGCATTTGTTATTTGGTGTTCTTCAAATAAACCGTTTTGGATTTTAGCAAAGATCCTGGTGCCAATCCACTTTTGTTTTATCTGCCATTCGCTTTGCGCTCCATGTAGCGCGGATTTGAGCACAGTGTTGCTACCAACAGAATTTGAATATTGCCGAACATTGTTGAACAACCGCGGTGAAGGTGAGCTGGTTTTGTCTGTTTTTTCTGTGATTTTCCATGGTTGTATACCGCGCTCCCTACCGCAACGTATGCCTCACTAAGAATTTGCATACTGTAATATATTAGACGTGCTGCTGTAGCTGCCGACAAAATGGCCTATGCACAAGGCAGAGATGAAAAGGCTGCAGCTGTATTCCAAAGGAAAAAGGGAACTGACCAGAGGGGGTTGGACTTCTGTAATGCATTAAAAGCATATGAAAAGTTAATGGCGCAGGAAATGCGCATTTGGTGGGATGTGACTACCCTACGCAACTATTTGAAACAGGATATGATACCTAGAGGACTTCGTATTAAAAAAATACCTACTACCATCTACTCAGAAGAGTTTGTTACTAGATGGAACCAAATTTTAAGCTCTTGCTCCATACAGCTAATGGAACTTATTACTCAACATGAAGATATTAAATTGGAAGAAATCTCCAACGATATGAAAAAACGGGAACAGGACATTCAAACCTTCAATGAAATTACAACTTTTGAAGATGACTTACAACAAGCCAAAAATAATATCTTGAAATTGGAGGAAGCCATTATGGCAAGTAAGAAGCAGAAATTCGATCGCGATACCTATGATTACGAACAAAATCAAGTATACGAATGGGGAAGGAGAGTGTCTGGAACAAATCCACCACAGTCCATCTTGAAACCTAGATGGAAGAAAAATAGTTGGAGGAAAAACAAATATAGAAAGAGAGTAAGTTTTAGTTCCATCGATTCTATTTCAAATGAAGAAGATGATCAGGAGTCTGGAGAATCTGTGGCCTCCACGAGTGATGCTTCACAGAATACCCCACAAAATTTATCTTATTACAAACATCCAAAAAACCCCAAGAAGAACAAAGCAGAAAAAAACGCATTAGAAGAGGAGGGAAACGACATAAACACAAAAAAAAAAGAACGGATGAAAACCAGAAAGAACAAATAACACACACAGATAGTACCACCATTGATGTCCTGAATTTATCTTCTTGTAATTTAACCCAGGACCAAAGTTTGGTCCTTTCATTAGGGTTAAATTTTGGTCTAGAAGAGAACATCAATTTTTTCTCAACTCTAAAGGACATCAATCGATTCATCCGCTCTTTAACCCTACGTCGACACTTTTGGGACAGTCAGGATCTTAATCAAGGACCTGTTAAGGATCTGCCGGGTAATTTATATAACACACTTTCATTTAAGGAACAGGTGTCCACTATATGTTTGCAAGAATTAGCACATGAGTCTAATGTAATTGAGGAAGCACATGTCTCTCAAATTAAGCATAGTAATAGGAATTTTTATCCCCTACAGTCCAGAACTAATGCTATGGATCGCTTCCAGTTGTTAATAGAAAGGGACCTCCGAGCCATTGCTAGCTCTGTTTCCCCCGTGTCTTGCCATCTTAATCTTAGTACAACACAACGTAAAGCTTTGTATGATCTACAGAATAATAAGGAAGTTGTCATTAGGATGGCGGACAAGGGGGGAACAGTTGTTGTGATGAATGTGCAAGATTATAACACAGCAATGTTACTCATGCTACAAGATGTGTCTACCTATTGTAAACTTGATGCTGATCCGACTGTCAAATTTTCCTGTGAAATACAACATCTTCTGGAGGAGGGATTATCCTTGGGAGTCCTAGACCAGAGACAATCGGAATTTTTGTTAATCGATCATCCAATTATGCCCATACTTTATGGGCTACCTAAGATTCATAAAAACAGGGATTTTCCCCCAATGCGCCCGATTGTCTCTGGGATCAGATCCCTCTTGGAGCGCCTCTGTCAATGGCTTGACTCTTACCTGCAACCCCTGGTACAAAGGGTACCGGGATACCTTAGAGACACGAAGGATGTCTTGGGCAACTTGCAACATAAAATTTGGACAGATGAGATGTCTTGGCTGACGTGTGACATTGAATCATTATATACCAGTATTCCTCATAATGTAGCACTGACAGCATTACAATTTCATCTTGAAAAATTTAGTATGTACTCAACAGATTTGATACAATATATATTGATGGTTACAAATTTTTTGATGCATCATAATTATTTTTCATACCAAGGTCTGATTTACATACAAACTAGAGGTGTTTCAATGGGCGCAAAATATTCGCCATCATTGGCAAACCTGACCGTTGCCTGGTGGGAAAGTCAATATATCTTTTCAGAACTTAACCCATTTATGGAATACATTGAGTGGTACGGCAGGTACATCGACGATCTCCTCCTGATTTGGAGGGGCGATATGCCTGCCGTACACTCCTTTTTAGACTATTTGAACAATAATCCCTTTAATTTGAGATTTACCTACAATGTTCATAGCGTTTTTACCATGTTTTTGGATTTGAAATTAATGGGTTTTCCTGGCCGAGTCATTGTCTCGAATACTTTTCGGAAATCCACCAGTGGGAACACGATTTTACACTACAATAGTTTCCATACACATCACACCAAAACATCGATACCGGTGGGGGAACTGACGAGGGCGAAACGTAATTGTAGCCTTCCAGATGATTACAAGAAAGAAAAGGAGGCTATATACAATAGATTAAAATCTAGAGGGTACCCAGAGTGGACACTAAGGAGAGCAGAACGAATTGTTGATAAACGCCCTAGGGAAGAGCTGTTGTCAATCACAAACCTCCAAGCTGAGTCCCCCACAACAGTAAATAAAACTGAGAAGCCGGTATTAGTATTAGATCATACCCACCAGTTTAATGTAATAAAAAAAGTGATATGGAAATATTTGCCCATTTTGCAGGAGGATGCAATTTTGGATTCCATATTACACGACGGATGTCGTATAGTAGCCAGGAAACCCAAAACAATTAGTGATATTCTATCGCCTCGATCAGTATCTTTTTCCAAGAATGCCAAACCTAATTGGTTGCGCTTCAAAGGTTTCTTCAAATGTGGTTCTCATCCATGTAGGACCTGTAGTTATGCATTCCCTGGCCAAAATTTCTCTAATTCAGATCAAACGAGAACTTATAACATCAAAAGCTACACAAACTGCAATTCACATCACGTGGTCTATATTATTTCTTGCACCCTGTGCAATTTAATTTATGTTGGGAGTACAGTGCGCAAACTTAAAACACGCTTTTTGGAACATTTAAGTGACATTTCTAACATGAATCGATTAAATAAATCTAATGTAGCCCAACATTTTGTTGATTGCCACGGTGCTCAAACCAGGGGTTTGCAGGTCATGATTATAGAACGGGTATGTAAGCCAGTTCGAGGTGGGGACTGGGAATATCTTGTGAGAGATAGAGAGGCTTATTGGATTTTGGTTCTTACCACCATTGTTCCTCTAGGTCTAAATTTACGTAGGGAAATAATGTTTCACCATTAACAACAGTATATGATCAATTGATATATTTTTTACCAGCTTCCGTCCACCATAATAGCTACCAGATGTAAATTCACTTATTATGAAGTAAATATGTTACGATTACTCTTAATATTGTAAATTGTAATCAAATTATGCAATAGAAAATGATAGTATAATATAATATAATCAATTTTGAAACATCATAGCATCTGATAGCATTTAATTACTCAATGCGTTATATTCTTTTCATATGTATGTTTATAACTTTTTGACATCTGGTATATTGCATAATAATTGCTAATACGTTCAGTCTATTTTTGCAGTTATACACTTATAACAAGTCTCTGTAATGTCACGTTACCTGGAATGTCGTCAGTTGGATCCACAGCAGTGGACCGTTCGATCTATATTTCCATAGTCCTGCTGTATGTTACAGTAGGTCGTACGGGCAGCAGCATTCCACGCATTCACGTTATTTCCTAGCCACGCGTACCTCCTGTATTTGGTTGTGATGTGAGGTCACTTCCGGCATTTGGAACTCACACTCTTCCGGTTCCTGCGGTACAAGTCTATCACGTGTATCATGAGATGCTGCGGAGATGCACTGCACACCTTCCAGGTACGTGCCAACAGCTGGCAACAATTGTATTTTAATTAGATTGTTGTTTTTAATGCACTATAAGAGGGCTGTACTAACATGCATTTGTAGCTAAGACTAAGGGCAGTTCACAGCCCGAAACGCGTCAGCTCGCCACCCCTCTGGTCGTCCCCCTATGCACGCCTGTTTGTCTTCTCGTGGCATTTGTTATTTGGTGTTCTTCAAATAAACCGTTTTGGATTTTAGCAAAGATCATGGTGCCAATCCACTTTTGTTTTATCTGCCATTCGCTTTGCGCTACATGGAGCGCGGAATCGAGCACAGTGTTGCTACCAACAGAATTTGAATATTGCTGAACATTGTTGAACAACCGCGGTGAAGGTGAGCTGGTTTTGTCTGTTTTTTCTAGTCTTCTATCGCCTTATTAGAGGAAGTAAAGTAGCACAAAACTGCAGGATCAGATTACTTTCATAAGTTGGCCTTGTGAGAGGTCTTTGAGTCAGCTCTTAGAAGGTAGGTCATCATCTTTCAGAAATTCAATGGGTATGAAGAAGTCTTACGGGTACTGATAAGAAACAAAAACTCTGAAACTGCTCTCTACAAAAGGGTTCTCTGCTTTGAATGTTTCTCTTTAGTTTAGTTTAAATATGACCCGATATTTTTGTGTTAAAAGAGTGGGTTCTGGATTCAAGGCTTCCATTGATAAGGTGTATGGTATTACAATGTTTGGCTGCATTTTCCTGTGCAATGTCCTCTTCTGTTTCAAATGGTGTTTTTCTGTCTGTTGGCTTTCAGTCTTCATAACCAGTGATTATTCTCATAACAGGCCCACAAATATTAATTCAAATAGAGGCATATGAGAGAACCAGGCATTGAGGCTACATACTGCATATGAAGTAAGTATTACTGCTAGTCTTGGACTAAGTTGGGGGACACATGATTTTGGGAATGGAATACAGAAAAGGAGAAAACAGGTGGTAGGATATGCATGGTTTCCTATGCATGAGATTATTGTTCCTGAAGATATAAAGATAATTTATTTCCCTTTCACTCCCACAGTATTTGTATAATGTCTGCATTTTTATTACACAGAATAAAGCAGAGTAATGATTGCTACCATCTATTTCAAAAGAGAAAAAACATAAAGCTCTTGGCTGACTTTCAAAAAAGGTATAATCTTTAAAGAAACAGTCACCAAAGTTAAAGACAATTATAAAAAAGAGATCAAGCTTTTGGAATTTTGGGAGGAAGCTAGATTAATTTTTAAGCCAAGCAGTTTAATGGAAATTAAGAAAATAGTGAAAACTTTGAGCTAAGAATTAATGATGGAATTTGAGGAATGCTCTCTTTTATTCATTTTTCAGCATTTCCTTTGTTCATATTGGTAATAATTTGCATAGCTGATTTATGGAAAAAAATCCACTGCATATTACAATGGAAAGGTTTAAAGAATTTGTTTTAGAAGTAGCGAGAGAGCGGCTTGGCCAATAGGTACCTATTCCTATTGGCTGAGCTGCTCTGTCGATACTTCCATTCTGGCTGATTGCTCCGGTTTGCAGCATATTGGTCTTGATATTAGGAGATCTGTACATTTTACATTGCTGTAACAGCTTGCCAGGAAAATTCAATAAATTGCTTGTCCTTGGTAAAATACAACATATTTTGTGCACCAGGAATCTTTACACAAAGAAGAACTATGACTACCTCAAGACATTGGCCGGGTACGTTCACATTGTCAGAGAAGACTTTGCTGAGAATTTAAATTATCCAGAACAAAAGGTTGTGAGTAGTGTTGAGCGATTGCGTTGGCTATCGAGATCGATCGATAGTCGATAGTCGGCCGTTATCGATAAGGTTTTTCGATAGTGAGCATCGATTATGCGCGATGACCATTAAAGTCTATGGGAGAGCAACAACACCTTCATTATTACACCCAAACAAGGCTGGAGAAGCTGAAATTAACATCCACAACAGTCAAATGGATACATGCTACAAACTTAGGCAACACACTTAGGTTATAAAGTCACAGAAAAAAGTCACAGACCATTTACTATCCCTGTCTTGTACCACAGCCTGACCCTTAAACCTGCATCACCCCACAAATTAAAAAGTTTCCAGAAGGCAGTATGATTTAACCATCATGTTACTTGAACTGGACATTGAAAAATCCCTGTCCTGGAACGCAGCATGAGCCCCAAACCTGATACCCCCATATTTAAAAAGTGCCGGAAAAAGGAGTCCCTTTTAACCACCATTTTAGTTTCACTGGACATTGACTATACCTGTCCTGGGGCCCCAGCATGAGCCCCAAACCTGCATGACCCCCACATTAAAAAGTGCCGGGAAAAAGGATCTTTCAACCACCATTTTAGTTCACTGGACATTGACTATACACCTGTCCCTGGGGCCCCAGCATGAGCCCAAACCTGCATGACCCCCACATTTAAAAAGTGCCGGAAAAAGGAGTCTTTCAACCACCATTTTTAGTTTCACTGGACATTGACTATACCTGTCCTGGGCCACAGCATGAGCCCCAAACCTGCATGAACCCCCCCATTTAAAAAGTCCGGAAAAAAGGGGTCTTTCAACCACCATTTTAGTTTCACTGGACATTGACTATACCTGTCCTGGGCCACAGCATGAGCCCCAAAAACCCGCATGACCCCCACATTTAAAAAGTGCCGGAAAAAGGAGTCTTTCAACCACCATTGTAGTTTCACTGGACATTGACTATACCTGTCCTGGGCCACAGCATTAGCCCAAACCTGCAGGGCCCCCCCACATTTAAAAAGTGCCGGAAAAAGGGGTCTTTCAACCACCATTTTAGTTTCACTGGACATTTACTATACCTGTCCTGGGGCCCCAGCATGAGCCCCAAACCTGCATGACCCCCAGTTTAAAAAAATGCCGGAAAAAGGAGTCTTTCAACCACCATTTTAGTTGAACTGGACATTGACTATACCTGTCCTGGGCCACAGGATGACCCAGGGCCGGAGTTACAGTGGGTGCGGTGAAAGCCCAGGCTGGCGTCCGTCATCTATTAACACGCAGGTTAAAATGCCTGATGACGCAGCACGAAAACTGTCGTGCTGAAGCAGAGTGCGGAAGCGGGAAATGTGAGAACTCCAGCCTTCCTCTGTACACAGTCAATACCTGGGGGAGCGCTTGCCCCTCCGTATGAGTGTGGACCAATTGACTTTTACTTGGAAATACTGGTGGTTAACGCTCCCGTTACACCCAGGTGCCCTTTTTCTTGGATTCTTTTTTTCATTTTACTCAACGGCTGGGGGAAAGTCTCTGTACCTT
>JAODAL010057703.1:0-22519 GCA_025379985.1 Phyllomedusa bahiana | reverse complement strand
TTTGTTTTTTATCGGGTGGTTTTAAGATTGTGTAGTGATTTTTAAAAATTCGGGGCAAATCTGTTAAATTTTTTAAAATGACTGACGGGTTAAATTCTGAGCAGAAAAGTGGTGAAAAAGAAAAAAGGGCAAGTTTCGTTTTTAAAAAAAGGGGGGAATTTTCATTTTTACTTTACCCCCTTTTTGGGTTTAAAGGGTTAAAGGGTTTAACTTTTGGTTTAGGAATCAAAAAAGGAAAAACAAAACCAACAAAAAAAAAAATAAACATCATTTTTAAATTTAAAACCCAATTTGAAAATTTTAAGTTTTTAAAGAAAAAGAATTTGCTAACCCATTTTGATATTTTTGGGTGAAGGTTTACAATATGTAGGGTAAAAGGACTTGTATTTATGCCCTTTAACACCCTATGAAATTTTATAAATTTTTTTTTGGGAAGGGATTATTAAACCCAGTAGAGGGGTAAAATGTATAAATAGAACTATAATTTTTTTTTTAATGTTTTAAAAACCCTTTTTTGCTTTAACTAATTACTTTTTAAATTTTTTTGGTGGGTTGGCTTGCTGCAGCGGGATCCTGCACAGAATATACAATGACTGAATGAAGCATATAAACGCATAAAATTTAAAGGGAACCCAAAATGTTTATTTCGCCGCATAGAATGGGGTTTTAAAAAAAAATTATTTAATTCGGTTTCTTACAGTTGGCAAAATGCAAATAAGGTTTTTAATTTCTGGGGCTTTTTACACATTTTACCCGGGCAAAAGTTTTTTAAATTTGTAAATTATCCTCTCTCCCCTGGGAATCTCCCCTTTGCTGAGGGTTTTAAAGGTAAAAAATTGTCGAGACCAAAGGGGGAAATTTATTTTGGGTTCCCTTTGGATCTTCACCCCTTCTGTGCCCAAAAGAAAAACCAAATTTGGGCTACTATGGTTTAACAGAAATTTGCTGTAAGATTTACAATAATTGATGGCCAAGCACAGCTTTCCAAATTTGGTATTTTAAAACTAGGGAAAGATACGTGGCACAAAAACTTTCTTTAAACAAATAAAAAAATTTTTGGCCCTGTAGAGAAATTTTTTGGGATTTTCCCCTATGTTTGCACCCCCAAACTGGGGGAGAGACGTTTTCCAACCCCCTAAAGCCCCCCTTTTCATCTTGGCCCGTACCCGGGAATCCCAAATTTCATTTTGGCTGCGGGTGTGAAAAACAATTTTTTTGGATGAAAGATCTTTTGCTAAATGTTTTTCTCCTGAAGGGTTTTTACTGCCAATATAGATACATTTGGGCCAAGGGTTTATGAGCGGTTTTTCAAAGTGAAGATTGCTTTTTTTAAAACTTCTTTTTGGGGCCAACTGAAATGGTAAGTTATATGTAAAAAAATATGAGAAAAAAATTTTCTATCTATTTTCTCTATCTATCTTCTTTTCTTTTCCTGCCCTGTCTTTTTTTCCCTTGTCGGTCTACAAAACTACCCACCAAAAAATTTTTGAAAAAAAAAAAGTCCTTTGGGCATTTTTTTTTTATTTTATGATGTTACAAACTCAAATTTTTCCCATAATTACCCAAACAATTGTTTTTTTGTGAAAATTTATTAAATTAAAATTGGAAAAAAGACAAAAATAAAAAACCCCTTTTTCTTTTTTATTCTGTTTTCTTAATTGTTTTTATTTTTCAAGAATTTTTTTTTGGGTTTCATAATCAACTTGTTTTGAAAAAAATATCACTTTAGCCTCTTAAAGCTTTTTTAAATTTAAAAAATCTTTGTCCTTTTCTAAATTTAGGTAAGCTTTTTAAACCAAACGGGTGGTTTAATTTTAATTAAGGGGAAATTTTTCCCAAATTTTTCTTCAAAATGTATTTAAACTTGCTATTGAGGCTTAAACTTTTTGTTGGGAGGACACACTAGTGACCATCAATATGTGATGGACACCTTAAATGTTTATTTAGGCACAGTGATGGATCCATTGTAAAATGAACAGCTGAAATTTAATATGTATAGTTTCAAAAATAATTTCTGATAACTGCCCGGATAAGGCTACATTTAAAAAAAAAAAATTTTTAAACAAAATTTCCTGAAAAAACCCTTTTAACTGTAATTTTTTTTTCCCTTTCACAAAATTTGTTATTGCAAGAAACCTACCCTATTTTTACCCCATATCAGTATTTTCGCAGGGGAAATCGTCTTTCCCTTTGGCAAAAATTTCCCAATTTTTTCCCAAAACATTGAAAACTTGTTTTGCATAATCATTTTTTTTTCCCTTATTGTATTTTATTTTAGAAAACAGATTTAAAAAAAAAAAAAATTTTTTTTAAAACAAAAAAAATTCTTTGTATACTTTTAAATTTGGGGGATAAGTAAAAAAATTTTAAAAAGTATGGACCTTTAAAGGAACATGTCATGTCTCTGTTGGCAGTAGTTTATAATAAAAAATTTAAGTGGTTTTTTTGGTTTTAACGGCATTTTTCTTGCTGGACCGGGGTGGACTTCTTTTTTTGGCCAGTTTTTGCGCAAAAAACCATGGTGGATTTTCAGATTTGCCATCAGCCCCATACATTCAATGTACAGGCAGGGCTGAAGGCAAATCGGGCGAATAGCCAAAACTTTTTTTAAAATCCACTGGTTTTTTAAAAACGGGCCCCATAAACAATCTTTTCTCTTTCCTACTTTTTTTTTGCTTCTTTTGAACACAGATACCATCAAACTTTTGGCAGATTCTAAATACTGAATCCACTGAAAATCCAACGGTTTTTAAACCAGGGCTGTGAAAGCCAACCCTTTTTGTTTCTACTTTACCTCTTTTTTACAACTAACCCCCCTTTTTTAACTATGGGGTCAGAGGTTTTTTTTTGGGGAATGAATTTACATTGGGAATGATGCACAAAAAAAAAATCCAGCAAACTGCTCTTTTTTTACCATCTCGACAACAAACACCACTGTGAAAACCTTGGGGGACCCTTTGTATTTAAATAGGGAAACGTCGGGTGTCAGGGGTTTGGTCTATTGTAAAATTAAATCCCCAGGCCCCGTTTTCCCCCTGCAGAGGTAAACCCCAGTTTTAATCGATTATTTTCTTTGTGCCTTTTTGGGGTTTTTTTAAATCAGCTGTGCAAAATTAGCAAGGTATACGAAAGGGAAGTAAAGCAATAGCTTCGGGCCCCAAGCTTTTTGGGTTATTTTTCGCTTTAAAAAAAAAAATTAAAATTTTTTTTGGGACTTCCCCTTAACCTTTTTACTTTTCCGAAAGTATGTTTGGAAAACTGTTTTTAAAAAAATACCCTCCCCCCAAAAGGGTTTCTGAAGTAAAAAATTTTTCCTAGAAAGGGCATAAAATTTGGGAAAAAAAAAAAAAATACGCAAAACCCTTTTAAAAAGACTTTTTAATTTCCAAATTTTTCAAAATTGGGAATTTGGGCACTAAAAATTAAGGGTCAAATGAAAAAAGTTTTCCCTTTTAAAAAAACAAAATAGGGGTTGAACAAAAAAGTGAAAAATAAAGTTTAAATTTTTGGGGAATTTTATTTTAAAACCCAAAAATAAGTTAAAACGTAAATAAAAATTTTAAGGAAGTAGTACAAAAAAAAAACAAAAAAAAGAGCGGGGCTAACAAAAACTAAAAAAAAAATTGGGGGAAAGAAACCAAATTTTACCAAAAAAAAAAAGAACAGGGTTTTTTAACAAGTAAAAAAATTATTTGGTTTTTTATATTTTAATTTGGATGTCACTGTATCTTCCCACTTGGATATATCTGGGTACAAGTTTTTTTTCCCTCGGGGATTTTTTTTTTAACAAACCCAAAATTAGGGTTTTACATACATGCCCTTTGGGTTTTTTTAATATCAACATTTGTTACCCGCAATTTTAAAAACATGAGTATTTTTTAAAAATTTACTGACAAAACAAAAAAATAGTATTCAATATGACTGTGTCTTTAATAAAATGGGGATTTACACAACTGTGATATTAACAAATGAGTTCGGATTTTGAATATATTTACACAATACTGGTAGGTAGATAAACAGACAGATATAAAGACACAATGATAAACAGTTAATTTAGACATTAGTATTGTATTTTTTGCTGCTAAAGGGGTAAAGTTTTCCCCGCCCCTTTTCCCATAAGCTTTAAATTTGGGCAGTTTCAAAGTTTTGGGCTAAAAGGAAATTTCAAAACACTACACCCCTTTTAAACTGGTCTCTCCATAAGGAGAGATGTTCCCCCTTTTTTCCATACCCACTCATTGCCCCCCCCAGTCAAGCCAATTTGTTTCTGCCTCCCATGATGAGGGGCAAAACCCCCGGGAAACGCAAAAGATGAGCAATATTGGCTTGAAAAATTTTAATTCCCCTTTTGCTTCTCAAAGATTCAGGAATCAAAAGAAAATTGAGGATTTGTTAAAACATATAGGGGGGCGCAGTGAGCTTTCCCAGCCCCCTTTCCCTTTAATGCCGGGAAAATATGCAGATGCTTGGGAAAGTGGCTAAAAGGAAAATAAAAAAACACTAAAACACCTTAACTGGTGCTCCCCTTAAGGAGAAAAGGTTCCCCTTTTTCTTACCCACTAAATTCCCCTTCCCCTCCATTTAACCCCAAATATCGCTTGGCCTTTTCATTTGGAAGAGGGGCAAAACCCCGAAACGCTTGTAGTTTGGAAATTTTTGGCCCTTTGACAATTTTTCCCTTTTGCTTCTCAAAGATTCATTTGAATCAGAAGAAAATTTGGGAAAATTTGTTAAAAACCCTATGGGGGGGCCCGCAGTGATTTTTTTCCAGTTTCCCTTTCCCCATTTGCCTTTTTGGATTTCATTGTTAGTATTTGGGCAAAAAAGGAAAACCCAAAAAAACACCCTTTAACTGGGCTCTCCATAAGGAAGTTTTTCCCCCTTCCCAACCCACTCATTGCCCCCCAAACCAGTCAAGCCAATATCGCTCTGCCTACATGATGAGGGGCAAAACCCCGAAACGCTTTATGAAAAGAGCAATTTTTGGGCTTGCCCAATTATTCCCTTTTGCTTTCAAAGATTCATTAAATTTCAGAAGTAAATTGGGGATTTTTTAAAATTGTTTAAGGGCGAGTGAGCTTTCCAGTTTTCCTTTTCCCATAATGCCTTGGGGGGTTACCCTGTTTAAATAAATACTTTTTTATCTCGTTTTCTCTTTGGAAATTTTTGGAAAAAATTTATTGAGAATGTAGAAAAAAGTATCTGAAAAAAATATTTAGCATTATATGGTTCAATCTGGTATTTTTTTGCTTTAACAAAAATAAAAGCATTCCTCTATTTGTGCCCATCGTGTTATATGTGAACGTAAGCTATAGTTCCATCAGATAATTGAAGAGGAAAGTGACAGTTTTCTGTTTACAAACTCTAGATAAGAACAATAAAACAGCAAGGGATAAGCAAAGGGGTGGGGAATTTTTTTTGTCCATACAATCTTTGGGGTTAAAAAACATTAGGGGATCCTTACTGACAGTTTTTCTTACAGCAGGGAACTTTTGGTTTTTTTGGAGTTTGGGGCCCCTGAAATTTGCTTTTTATGGGCAAAGGGCTAAAGGGTTTACTCCCCCGATTTTAAAATTTACATTAGATTATTTTTTAAAAAAAAAACTCTGCCAAATTTTAATTTTTAAAGGATTTATGCATCCTTTGTTTTTTTTTGTTTATTTTTTTCCCCTTTTTTTTTTTATTTTTTGCTAAAGTAAAAATTTAAACAATGCTGCAAAAGCTTTTTTTAGTTAGGCTAGTTTAAATTTTGTGTATAGGAAAAAAAAGCACACGCAAACCTTTTTCTTTCGTTTTCCAGAAGTATAGCTATGGAATTTTAATGTCATTTAAATAGATTAGTAAATCTGCTAATGAAAAAAAATTTTAAACCCAAAAAATAAGAAAGTTTTTAAAAAACCTCATACGAAGGGGAAAGCTTTCATGTACTCTGTGTTTCAGCTGGCCCGTCCCGTTTTTAGGGTATATATCGAATCAGAGGCATACAGCTTTTGCCCAAAAAGCCCTTAAAAAATTTCTGGGGGATATATTAATTGGGATATTTTTTTTAGGAAATTTTTTCAGATCAATTTCCCCTTTTAAGGGCCGAAAGGGTTTTGGGAAACTTTTATTAAATTACATGGTTTTATAAGGGGGAAAATGTAAAAACACCCATCCCGGTTACCCATATGCTATAGCAGGGGTGGACAGCATACTCCCCGCAAACCACATGTGGCCTTCAATGCACCTCTGTACCACCCATAGCCATCAAAATACATTATGAAGTCCTCATACATAAAATTAATATTCAGCTTTTGGCAACTATAATCAGCGTTTTAAAATTTCCCCTAAATACTTGACATCTTGGTTTGTCTCTTTGACTTCCCCTATGTGAGCACAGATAGCAAAGCAGTGGCAGGATTACTGGACAGTTAATCAGCTGGACCTAATAAGCATGAATAAACCCCTCCCCAGTTTAGAAAAAAGATTTACCTGTTATCCTTTCATGTATTTTTCTGGTCATAGCCTTAATCTTCTCTATTCCTGTCCAGAGAACAATATAGTGATTATGGTGTCATTACCTACTATTTGGAATGAGATTACATAGAGATAGACAACATTTGAAGTAAAATGGGTGATAGTAGAAGAAATCACGGCACTCACCACTTCGTTGTATAAAAAGATTCACTTTATTCCGGCACTTCAATCCGTGGAGGGGCTAACATGTGAACATATCCGACAAGACGGCTACTAGCGCTTCTTCCTG
Source organism: Phyllomedusa bahiana (assembly GCA_025379985.1). Taxonomy (NCBI): domain Eukaryota; kingdom Metazoa; phylum Chordata; class Amphibia; order Anura; family Hylidae; genus Phyllomedusa; species Phyllomedusa bahiana. The sequence continues at coordinate 15,774 of JAODAL010057703.1, read as the reverse complement.
GCCTCCTTTCACTTCATCCAAGGTGTTACAAGACGCAAAGAATGTGTCCACATTTTCTCGTCCCTCCACTAGTGCTTTAGTATCGCAGAGAGAATCAGCCATTTCTTTTTCATTGTCCATTATGTTCAGCTGGATGCTGGTGGTGTGCTCAGAGGCAAACAGATTCAGTATTATGCAATAGGCAGGTAAGTGAGAAACACAGATCCTTGGCACTCCCTCCTCCAGTAGTTAACATGGACTGGCGTGCTCCTGAAATACATATATTTAATGACGTTATCAGCGGTGCTCTGTGATCAATAGCAAAAGTCCATATAGCAAAATGGGTGATAGTAGAAGAAATCACGGCACTCACCACTTCGTTGTATAAAAAGATTCACTTTATTCCGGCACTTCAATCCGTGGAGGAGCTAACATGTGAACACATCCGACAAGACGGCTACGGCCGTTTCGCGCTAACTAGCGCTTCTTCCTGGCTATATGGACTGTTGCTATTGATCACAGAGCACCGCTGGTAACGTCATTAATTATATGTATTTCAGGCGCAAAGCCAGTCCATGTTAACATTTGAAGTAAACTGAGGTTAGTCTGCCCTGCCATTCAGGAGTTTTATCTCACCCATAATCACAGCTAGAAAACAACAATATTTTACATTTATTTATTAATTGCATATGGCTGCTGAAATAAAAAAAAAAAATCTGCCAAAAATTCTAAAAAAAAAATCTTTTTCCAGTAATATTGTTGGTTTTATTAAACCAAATAATAAATAAATAATAAATAAAAATTATTCCATCTATGAAATAATCATGGAATAGATTTTCCCTTGCCATGTGAATAACCCTGTATTTATCATTGTACAATAGATGTTACATGATATTGTTAGGCAAGTGACATTAAAGGGGTGTTACAGGTTTTTTTTTAATTAACTTTAAATGGGGGCAGGTTTTGGGAAAATAGACAAAGAAGGCATCATTAACTCACTTTTGCCTTTCTATAGCGCCTTGGAATCTATTACTCTATTACTCTTCACTTCCTGTGCCAAGTGCTGTCCAGCTCATGGTCCATAGTGACTGAATGAAGTACAAGATTCTGTGAATGGGATGCAGCACAGAAAATGAAGCTGAACGGATAATACAGAACAACAGCTGCAAAGGATCATGAGTCCGGTTTGACTTTGTTCGACTTTCCCCCACTCTGGACCTCTTTATCGTTAATTATAAAAGAAAAAAAAAAACATAGAACACGAAATTAAGTCACATGTGCTATTTAGTACAAATTTATGCAAAAGCATTTATTTTTCGTGTTTTACTTTTAACACTCTAAAGTCATGGTTTATGAAACACCCTCTCTGAGTTTTACATTTAAAAGGTGCTGTCAAATACAACTTTGAACAGTTGTTCATCACTGTTTAATCATACGTTGTGCTACACATACTTGTGTGATATAATAACTTCTGAGCAAACAACAATGGCATTAATTGCATATCACACCCTCAATCTTATTCATGTATTATACTGAATTCATGGCATAGCTTTTACTTGTTGTATTGCATTTTACACCCTAATTGGTATCTATCATATAGTTGCAATTTATATTATAACTTTGTTTTCTACAGATCGCCAGCACTGATTAGACAATTGATTCTTGATATAAAATGACATGGTTTTGCATTTTTAACTACTATTTTGGAATTTTTTGCATTTATAAAACCCAAATACATTTAATTTTAGGCTAAAATCTAAATGAATTAAAATGAATAGTTTTGTATCATTTTGTATCTGTAGAAGGGAGCAAAATATATCAATAAACCCATCCTTTATTTTTTACAGGTACTTAAAAAAAAAAAAATAATAATATAACAATGTTATAATATGATGACAATAGTTCTGTAAATAAACTTCAGGCATCAGGTCTGCTAGACCTGGGTATGCTATGCCAGTATTTAAATTGCCAGTTTTTTAAGTTACAGCTTTTTGAAGTGATGAAATATGACAAAAAATGGACAGAAGTGGGCAGAATTTTCACCTTTTGTGTGAGTAACCCATCTTTCTAAAATAGACGTTTTTTCATCATGCTTACTGTTGCAATCTAACTTGCAGCCATTTGTCTCCTATCTTACCAACCAGTCTTGCCCCTTAAGAATTCTGTCTACATCAGCTCCTCTCTTCTTCCATCACCTAGGCACACTTCCCATGCACTACTAACTTACTATTACTCCCCCAAACCACCCGCTTTCATGGTGCTGCACAGATGCCACTCATATATCACTGAACCATCTGCTGTCACTTTTCATTCTTCTGTTTCCCGCAGCAGGTAACATCTCTCCTAACCCCGGACCATCATCTTTTACTGTTAACCTCACCTCCTCTTCTGCCTCCCACAGAAACCCTGCTAATTTGTGTAATATTCGTTACATATCTTTTCCTGCCCCTTTTAAATGTGCGCTGTTGAACTCCCGTTCTGTCTGTAACAAATTCACTGAGTTCATGACCTGTTCCTTTTTAACTCCCTCAACCTGCAAGCTCTCACAGAAACATGGCTCCATCAATCTGATACGGCTTCCATTGCTGCTCTCACATATGGTGGCCTATACTTCACCCACACCCCGAGACCTGAGAACATGCAGGGTGGAGGAGTAGGCATAATTCTTTCTCCACAGTGCACTTACCAGGTCATTCCCCTCCTTTCAGGTCCACACCCTCAGACTGGCGGTTGTATACAGACCCCCAGCTCTCCCTGCCAGTTTCTGGATCATTTTCCTGCCTGGCTCCCTCATTTTCTCTCTACTGAAAAACCCACACTCATCATGGGTGATTTCAACACCCCCCATTGATGACCTCATGGTTCCTTCTGCCTCTCTGCCTTTTTTTTTCAATTACCTCTTCCTTTGGCCTCTCCAAAATTACAGATTCCCCCACCCACAAGGATGGGAACTCTCTTGATTTAGTCTTCTGTCGTCCTTCCTCAATTTCTAACTTTACTAATTCTCCTTATGCACTCTCTGACCACCAGGTTATCTCCTTCACTATTATTAACTCTCAGCCTTCTGTGGACACACCTGCCGTTCACACATTCAGAAACCTCCACTCCATCAACACTCAGGAATTCACAGACATTCTACAGTACTTACTGTCCCCAATCTCCTCCATTTCCTGTCCTGACCTGGATGCCAAACAATTAAACAAAACTCTCTTGACCCCCGTGGATATATTGTCACTCCTTACACACTGTACCACCAGAGTCAGATGCCAGCAGCCTTGGCACACCCCTCAGATTCACTTTCTGCAGCGATGTTCCAGGTGTGTTGAACGTCCGTGGAGAAAGTCTAAGGTATCTGCAGAATTTCTCCACTACAAATTCATGCTCAGGACTTACCACACTGCCCCAACTGATATCCATCCTGTCCCTCCCCACATGTCCTCTAGTCTGCTCTCAGCTCTATACAGACAGAAGAAGGCTTCTCCTGTCTGCTCACCCCACTACCTACTCTAGTGACCCCATTCACTTCCACCTTGTCCAGTTCATTTCTCCACCTGTCATCTCTTACCTAACTGCAATCTGAAACCTCTCTCTCTAAACTGGAATCTTTCCATTCTCCTTTAAACACGTTGCTATAACCCTTTTACTTAAAAAGCCCACTCTGGACTCCTCCTGTACTGCTAATTACTGACCAGTCTCAAACCTTCCCTTCATCTCTAAACTCCTGGAACGTTTGATCTACTCTTGCCTAATCTGCTTTCTCTCTGCTAACTCTTTCGATCCTCTAGAATCAGGTTTCCTCACTGCTCTAAAGTCTCAAATGACCTCCTCACAGCTAAATCTCAGGACAATTACTCATTGTTACCTCTTCTGGATCTCTCTGCAGCATTTGACACAATAGATCACCAACTTCTTCTGAGCATGCTCAGAGCCATTGGCCTAAAGGACACTGCTCTCTCTTCGTTCTCATCCTACCTCTCTGACCAGTGTCTTTGTGTCTCATTTTCTGGTTCTAACTCCTCTCCCTCCTGCTGTTGGTGTTCCTCATGGGTCAGTTTAGGTACTCTCCTATTTTCACAGCCCTAATTGGACAAACCATCATCAGATTGGCTTCCAGTACCATCTCTACGCTGATGATACTCAATTATAAACCTCTTCATCAATCCTGCCCTACTACAAAACACGAGTGACTGTCCGCTGTCTCTGACATCATGTCCTCTCTCTATCTTCAACTAAACCTCACTAAAACTTCTTGTCATCCCTCTGTCTACTTACCAATCCCACCCTGCTATTTTTGTTTCAGTGTGTGGTACCACCATAACTCCTAGGCAGAAGGCAGGCTTTCTTGGGGATATACTAGATTCCTATCTGTCCTTCACCCAATTCAATCCCTTGCCTGTTCCTGTCACCTGCACCTCAAGAAGATCTCCAGAAATCATCCTTTTCTTACTGTGAATGCAATTTAAAAATTTTCCCAATTTCGGGCTTTTATTTTTTCTTTTATCGGTAACCCCCTTCTTTTCTTCTTCGTCCCCCTTCTAAATTTTTCCCTTTTTAAATACTTTTTTTTTTTTTTTTTTTTTTTTTGTTTTTTTTTTTAAAAAGGAGTAAAAAGGGCTCATCCTTTTTTTTCCCCAGAGGCATCCTGTTTGGTTTTTCCCCTGTGTCATTTCCCCCGGGAAAGGGTTTTTGCCCCCCCAACCCCCAAAAGTAAAAAAAATTTTAGCAAAAAAAAAAATAATCAATCCCCACCCAAATTAATTTTTTTTCTTTCTTAGTGTTTTTGCCCTTTTTCCTTTTTTTTCAATATCCTCCCTAATCCCCGGGTCTACCATCTACCCCCATCAAATCCACGTTTGTTTGAGGGATCTGAGGTTAGTTTCCCTCAGTAATCGGAACCTCCTACCCTGGTGTCCAAGATTTTTCATGTGCCCCCATTTCCCCTTTGGAACAAGCTAACCATACGTTCGGGCCACTTTTTTTTAAACTAAAAAATGAGCGATATTATCCCCCAAAAGGTGGGTTAAATCGGCCACCCGATTTTTGGGGAACTGAAAAACGGAAATTGCCATCTTTGTGTTTTTTTTGGGTTTTGGGGACAATTTTTCCAGTTTAATTTTATTTTTTTATCGCACCATTTTAACCCATTTCCTGTCTTTTTTGGGGGCCCCCACCCAAATCCAGCTCCGGGGGATAGAGGCAAGTGGGGGAGAATGTACAAAAGGTCCCATTTGTGATTTTTTTGGAAATTTCCTTTGGTTTGAAAAAAAATCAGGGTGACCTATTTTATCTCTGCTGCTGTTTTTCCTTTTTTGGGGCCCCTTTTACTCTGCCCCATAACTTTTCCCCCCCGGGGAGTGTATTCAACTTTTTTTTTAAACCAATAGCTGGTTTTTGAAAACAGCTCGGGATAGTCATTCTAATAAAAAAAACCATCCCCCCTACAGTTTTACAATTGAGTTAGTTTTTGAGAATTGCACTTCTTTTTTAGTTAGGAAATTTTTTAAGGATATTACGGGGTGTGTTTTTTTAGCTGCGGGGGGCCAAAGCGGGGGGTGGGGGGGGGGGTGGGGGGGGGGGCCCAAGCAGGAAAAGATTTTAAAATTTTAAAGAGGGAAATATTTTGCAGCTCAGTTTTGTTCTGTGATTTTCAATTGAAAAATAATTGTTTTCTACACTTTTTTGGCCAGCAGACCTCTGCTAGCAGTTGAAATTGTCCCTGTTGTTTTCAGTTCTATTGCAACACTGTGTGTCAGTTTTCCCCAAAAAAAACAGCTTAATTTATCCCTATAACTTTTAAATAGTTTTACTGAAGTCTGTGGGCTCATTTTGGCAAAAGAGTCCAGTTGTACGAATATTGTGTTCTACAAATTTTCTAGTAAATTATGCTTGTAGTCAGTGGTGCAAAGGCTGCCCTTTTTAATCCATATAATATTTAAATACTCTTATTGCAGTCCGTTTCATCTCAGTTTGGCACAAAAAGTTTTCAGTTTGTACGAAATTGTGTTTCTAAAATTTCCCAGTAAATTACGCTTGTAGTTAGTGGTGCAAAGGCTGCCATATTAATCCATATAATAAATTTTAAATACTCTTATTGCAGTCCGTGCATCTCAGTTTGGCGCAAAGAGTCCAGTTGTACGAATATTGTGTTCTACAAATTTCCTTGTAAATGACACTTGTAGTCAGTGGTGCGAAGGCCGCCATATTAATCTATATAACTTTTTAATACTTCTGTTTCACTCAGTGGTCTCAGTTTGGCGTAATCGTTTCATTTGTACGATAGTTTGTTGAAAATAAACAACTGCTAGTCCTACTGGGCAGTTGTAAATCTCAGGGACTGAAGGAAGAACACTGTTGATTTGGTGTTAGGAGGTTTTCCCCTAGACTGCATTTCACAGATATTTGATAGAAACCCAAATTTTTGTTTCTAATCTCTAGGCTGTTCGAAATTAGAGGGATTTAAGAATAGCTGTGATTTGCAGTCTTTCAATAAGACACTGTCAAAAACACTTCCATACCTTTTTACATTTTTATCTTTCTGAACCTGGAGCGAACTGCAGGTGGTAAGTGAGCAAAGAGGGGTGTAGGACATGGAGGTAAAGGTACGAGAGAAGGTGCTCCTTCCATTGCTGGCGACAACACGAAAGCCAGTGGATCGTCGGTTGCAGGACCGTCATGCCGTCATGCAGTCTTACCTCCTCGCCTCCCCAGTCAACGGGGCCACAAATGTCAAATGTCCAGTTCAACTAAAATGGGGGTTCAAAGACTCCTTTTTTCCGGGCCCTTTTTTAATCTGTGGGTCAGACAGGTTTAAGGGTCATGCTGTGGTACAGGACAGGTATAGTCAATGTCCAGTTCAACTAAAATGGTTCAAAGACTCCTTTTCTGAAACTTTTTAATCTGTGAGTCAGACAGGATTAAGGGTCATGCTGCGGTCCAGGACAGGCATAGTCAATGTCAAGTTCAACTAAAATGATGGTTCAAATAATACTGCCTTCTGGCACTTTTTAATTTGGGTGTCATGCAGGTTTAAGGGTCATGCTGTGGTACAGAACAGGGATAGTGAATAGTCAGTGACTTTTTTTCTGTGACTCTTGTTGCCTAACTGTGTTGCCTAAGATGTAGCACGTATCCAGTTTACTGTTGTGGATGTTAATTCCAGCTTCTCCACCCCTGTTTGGGTGTAAGAATGAAGGTGTTGTTCCTTCTTCCATAGACTTTAATGGTCATCAGCGATAATCTGTTATCGACTATCGGATATCGTCATGATAATTGACGATATCGACTCAATAACGATAGTTGACACAATCGCTTATCACTACTCATAACCATCAGAGTTCTAAGTGTGCACTGAGAATACATTGTCTTAGACAGGCCTACCATGATCCCTAGTTGCTAACCCCTCTACTTTATCTCACACCCTGCACTTGGGTACTCAAAGGTACTTATCTGTATATAGCTGTACGGTCTGGATGGCAGGCTAATCCACTTTTTATGTAAACTGCTCTGTATTTATGTAATATTGTTGGACCAATACGTAAACTGAGCACTTCTCACCCTTCATCTCAAACATACATCCTTATAGATTGTAAACTCTTGAGAGCAGGACCCTCAAACCTTGTGTCTGATCTGTAAGTAGCTTTTGACTGTGTAATGTCTGGTTTGTCTGTATTTACACCCCCTAAATTGTCAAGTGCTTCAGAATAGTTTGCCGTTATATATGAATAATTATTATTATCATTATTATTATTATTACACAGCTTAAATAGTTAATCCAATTTTATTAATTAGCTTTAAACATGTAGGCAAAAGTGAATAAAGACTGGTTCCAAATACACTGCTGTTTAGAATTTGCTTATCTTCAGAGTTAGAGCAAGTGTTATCTTCTGCTTTTGTACCTAAGCTTCCCTAGGTTATCAACCACCACTCTCTGCTTTAATAGGCTCAGGCAGTAGTGGCTGGGATGCTGACATCCATCCCTGCTAATTTTTATCTGCAAGATGGAGCTTGTTTAAATTACTTACTGACAAACTTTAACCCTTTAGAGCTTTGTTGACTTCTACACTTCAGTTTAGAAACCTCCAGCACCAATGTCCCTTTACAGGCTTAACTAGGAATAGCAGAGATGATATGTCAATCACTGCTGTAAACCCACCCACAGCTTGAAATGGATGTTTGAGCCTTAAGGTAGCTGTTGCTTTGTCAAACTACATGACAAGACAGCCCTTTTAATTTAATGACATTCTCAGGCTCAGAAATGATGGAGTAAACCTAGGTATTATAACTAGAAACAAGCTAAACTTTTTGACAAGAAATATGCTATGTATCTTTGTTTGGGACATTCAGTCATGCCAATATTTCAGAGGTATTTTGCTTACATTTACATATGTGAATGGCTATATTATCTACTGCAACCTTTTGATGTTCACATACCAGTGTACATTCAAAATGTGACCGTTATTAATAGGTTATTGGAGAAGGATTTACACATAAGTTATTTATGGTATTAGTGTTTTATATAGCTGAAAACCACAACAAATATATTTTGTTTTGTGGGATCACAATCTATAAAAAAAACAGTCTATATACTAAAGAGCTGTGTTATTATATTTTAGATGTTACCAAATATGTACTCAAAATTAATCTCAATTTGATAGTATTTTTTTTTTTTACTTTTTTTTTCCTACAAATTAGTTTATGACATGGTGGAAAGAATTACAAGTATGATAATCAAGTGCCTTCAATTCAAATTTAGCAACTCTGTGAATCGTGTTGCTGAACTTCATTTTCAGTCAGGTGGTTAACTACAGAGAGTTTAATATACATGTAGTTTTCTGTTGAGTTAATCCAACTCATTGCTGACCTTCCTATTTTTCGCTGATCTTCTGCCTCGCCACGTTTAGTGTCTTGTGCTAACAATATTTTCATTCTCACTATGGGCCAGAAATATGAAACGTGCTGTGCCAGTTATGTGGCGTGTTGTAAGACAAATATAAAGTTGTACACCATGTCCAACATACCGTATGTTTAAAATATTTGTGCCAAAAAGAATATACAGACAAAAATGTGCTAGAAAAAACAAGCACACAGGTGAAACAGTTGCACCTCGCAAAATATTGTAACGTATCAGAACAGGTCATGAGTATTGAATAGTGCTCACCTAGTATGGTTGTACGATGGTACAACACACATAAAAGCTTAGGTAGCACAGGGGAAACCTTGCACAGATGGAGTCAACTGGAAACAATATTTAACTTGAACCCATAAAAAAGAATCAGGGTGAGTACAGACCAAAAACACAGAACATGGAGTTCCAGAATCAAATTAAATTTTTTTAAAAAAAAAGAAATCAACTGCCTTAAAAAGTATAGTATAAGTAAATATATAATATATATATATTATATATATTATGATTATATATATATATATTATATAATTTATATATATATATATATATATATTATATTATATATATATAAAACTGACATATTGGGAACTCCAGCAATAGATTCCATAGGATTAAATGTCAGACTGTACTTAAATAAAAGATCAATTGCAACGTGTTTTGCTTGCTTACTAGCAAGCCTCATCAGGTTAATACTGTACATACAACCACACAAACGCAGGCAATTTTATACTGAGCGTTTTAGGAAACAGCTGATATAATAATTAAGAATGAGGCAGATTAGCATTAGCAAACACTTGTTATATATACACTAAATATGTTAAACTAAAAATCATAGTTCACAACATAGCTTTATTTGTCTCCCTTTTTATCTTATCATAAATTAAGTCAGAGAAGAATAATCTCACTAAAAAAATAAAATAAACCTGTGTTAGTTGTATGTGAAGAGCACAATGTTCAATTGTGTAGTACAAGGGGCTGCTGATAAGTCTTTGGCTTTACCCAGAAAGAAACGAGATAGAAAGATGAAACTTTACATTTATTCCACATATTCTCTACTGATGTCAACACACTTCTTACATCTGTATTCCAGATTCCTTAGTAAGGCCTTGCAAAAAGAAGAGATTCGGTTTGTGCCTCAAACCAGTCAACTGTACAGCCATGGAAGCAGAAATAGTGTGAAACTTTTGGTACCACTGAGGTGTTTCTCTCTTACAAAGATTCAAAACAGATGATAGTCAGACAGGGAATAGATCTGGTGAATAAGTGGGTGGTCGAAATCCACCTGTAAGCCAAGCTCCACCAGTTTGCTGTGGTCGCATGCACAGTGTGAGCGGAAGGCGTTGTCTTGGCAGAACAAGATTCTTTAGGACAGCTACCACGCCTTTTCTGGGACTTCAGAGCTGCCTTTCAATTGGTCAAAAGTTCAATGTCATACCTTGTATTGATGCCAGAACCACTTTGAAGGTAGTCCACTAGCAGCACTCCCTGCTGCATTTGTCTTTCTGATGTGTCTTTTGGATCCGTTCAGAGAATTGACATTTCAATTCTTGATCCGTTTGACTCAGCGGGCACCCTATTTAAACCATGAAGGTCATTTCTCCTGGGCAGCACAGATGCATAGCAAACACGCAACAGTGAGTGTTGGATGCGTGTTGGATGCATTTTGGATGCATTTTTTACACAGCGCTTTTGAATACATTTTTTGGATCGAAAACATATCCAAAATCATATTGAACACGCTATGTGAACATACCCTTAGAAAAAAATTTGATTATGCAAATGAGTGTCCTCAAAATGATGTGTGCAGTAAATCTAAAAGAACAAGGTTATTTACATGCCACAAAATACTTTTTAGACACTTCAAAAAGATAAATAATTTCATGTAGAGTAGATATTCCAAAGAAAATATATGCAATAAATCTACAGATCATAATTACCTGTGGTAGTTGTGTGTGAAAAGCAAAATGTTCAAATGTGTAGTGTACACATGCTATTGCTGTGAGCAATATACAAAAGGAAACGATTATAACAAATTAATTACACAGATTTCTAGGTCGGGACATCTTTGTTTCAAAGCTGTGTGTGTGTGGACAACACATGTGCCCACATGTATGAAAACTGTCACTTGTTCTCCTAAAAATTCACTTTGTTGTCCATATATTAAAAGCAACCAATACACAGCGCCCTCTCATTTTTCTCCGAGAGCACTATAGAAATGAGAGGGGCGCTCTGATTGTGGTTGCTATGGGCAGCAAAGTGAGTTTTAGACCTAGACAGTTTTCATACATGAAACCCACAGTGTTAGGCTGGGTGACAGAAAGCTTGTCAAAATCCTTAGAGTGCTTTCACACGGTGTGTTTTTTTTGGTGCATTTTTGGTGAGTTTTTTTATGCGTTTTTTGGATATGTTTTTTGTGCAGAAAGGCACAGCAATTAATGCTGTATATTTCTGCACAAAAACGCATCAAAAAAAATCACCAAAAAAACGCTCCGTATGAAAGAACCAATAGAAGCAATGAATCTGTCTCACAAGACCAACACTTTTGTCTGTGCCACTCTTTGTGCCAATTCTTACCATACTGTACACCACATTTATGTAGATCTCATGCCAAAAAGTGTTCCAGTTCTGCAGTAGTTATTCATGCCATTTTCATAGTGGCAAGGCTTACACAAAAGTTGCCTTGGAACACTTTTTTGGCACATGGCAGTTTGTCTTATAACTTGACAAATTTATAAAGTGCTTTGAGGAGCTTTCATACTTATTGACAAGTGACACACTAACCTAACGAGACGTACAACTGACTAGGCTGGGATAATTTTATTACATCTGGTCCAAGGTGTCCAAATAATGAAAGTCCAAGTCTGGCCATCTGAGCATTCAAATAAATTTCAGTTTACATTTCTTCCAGTACAGATTTGTTTGTTACTCCAGTCATCTGTAGCAGAAGTAGCACTAGTTTCCAACATCCTAATTCAAAGGAATTAATCATCTACCTGTCTTGTCTTTTCTATACAACCTTTGCAATCATATGACATTATTAAAAATACCATAGTTCGTACAAGTTGGATCTTTGTAGGTCAAGGACTAGAGATGGGCGAATTTCCCGAAATTCGGTTCATTCACTTCGCCGAATTTCCCGACAAAAAATAACTTCGTTCCGAATTACTTCGGGACGAATCACGTTAGAAAACAGCTATTTCCAGGCTGCACAGAGCCTCATGGGTGCTGTAGAACGTTGTGTCATGCTTAAATATGCAGAGGGGAGCTTGATTTGGTCTTCATACAATGTTGTGTTTTAGTATGACACGCCCATGACTGCCGCCGCTCTTAGAATCGCTTCACTATAAAATTCCCTGGGCACTTAAGAGGGCAAAACTGACCAAGAAACTGAAGCGGGAATTTGCCTGATAAGTCATGCCAGCGACAGCGGGAAAAAAAACAAGCTGAGGGCTCAGGTGGCAACATCATTTGACGAGTGTGGAGATGACGGCGGCAGCCACAGCAGCATGAGGTCATAGAGTGGCACAATGACATTCTGGAGGTGGCAAAAAAAGGAGTAGGCCACAGAGTGGCACTATGACAGTGTGTAGGTCATGACAGCAGCCACAGCAGCAGCATGAGGTCAGACAGTGGCACAATGACAGAGAGTGTAGGTCACGGCAGCAGCAGCATGAGGTCAGACAGTGGCACAATGACAGCGTGTGTAGGTCACGGCAGCGGCCACAGCAGCAGCATGAGGTCAGACAGTGGCACAATGACATTCTGGAGGTGGCAAAAACAGGAGTAGGCCACAGAGTGGCACAATGACACAGTGTGTAGGTCACGGCAGCAGCCACAGCAGAAGCATGAGGTCAGACAGTGGCACAATGACACAGTGTGTAGGTCACGGCAGCAGCCACAGCAGCAGCATGAGGTAAGACAGTGGCACAATGACATTCTGGAGGTGGCAAAACAGTAGTAGGCCACAGAGTGGCACAATGACAGAGAGTGGAGGTGATGGCGGCAGCAGCATGAGGTCAGACAGTGGCACAATGACAGAGTGTGTAGGTCACGGCAGCAGCCACAGCAGCAGCATGAGGTCAGACAGTGGCACAATGACATTCTGGAGGTGGAAAAAAAACAGGAATAGGCCACATAGTGGCACAATGACAGTGTCTAGGTCACGGAAAGCAGCCACAGCAGCAGCATGAGGTCAGACAGTGGCACAATGACATTCGGGGAGGGGGCAAAAACTGGAGTAGGCCAAGAGTGGCACAATGACAGAGAGTGGAGGTGACGGTGGCAGCACATTAGACCCAGACAGTGGCACAATGACATTCTGGGTGGCAAAAACTGGAGTAGGCAACAGAGTGGCACAATGACAGAGAGTGGAGGTGACGGCGGCAGGAGCAACAGCATGAGGTCGAGAGTGGCACAATGACACAGTGTGGATGTCACGGGGCACCACCCAACAACAGCAGCATGAGGTCAGACAGGGCACAATGACAGAGTGTGGAGGTGGGTGGCAATACCAGTCCCTGGTAAAGATGGTTGGTGGCAGATGGAGAAACTGTCAGCAGATGTGTGGCATCAGGCGGGTGGCGGCTCAGAATAATGGTTGGGGCAGGGTAGTTTGAACCCAGACTCATTTCTCACAGTTTGGGTGAGGCTCATGGCTGATGTAGTCTGACGCCTAAGCATTGGTGTGTGGAAAATCCGGGCCCGATCCACGCCTGATTTCATCTTGACAAAGGTCAGTCGTTCACATTTCCCGTGGACAAGCGGGTTCTCCTTGGGTAAACGATGGCCCCCGCCGCACTGAACACCCGCTGTGATGCCACACTACTGGCCGGGCGGGGACAGCTTCTCCACTGCAAAACTCGGCAAGTTGCGGCCACACATCCAGTTTGGCTGCCCAGTAGTCCACCCGGATCTTCTAACTGAGGTGGCAGAGTGCTGTGCAAGTAGGCCCACCACCTTTTGGGTTTTCAGGGTCTGCTCCGGGTTTCCTGCTGCTGCTGGCGATGCCCTCCTCACTAGGCGGGTAAAGGGAAAAGCTGCTCATCATTTGACTCCAAGACTTGGGTTGCTGCTGATAGAGCTGGTACTGCTCCTACCCCCCATCTTCTCCCAGCAGCCGCTGCAGTAGTACGTGAGCGCTGAAGAACACCCCAGTCAGACCTGTCAGAAGAGGGACGATGCCGCCATAGGCAGCGGCCAACTGCCCTACGGAGGATTTCCTATGTTTTTGAGTTTGTCATCCCTCTCAATAGCTGGAAAAAGGCTCCCTTTTTGGGAAAGGGGTAGCGAGGGTCCAAATAGGGTGGAGAGCAGAAGTCACCCTCTGCCGGTTTGCTGACTATATTTTCGGCTGTCACTTAGCCAGGCAAATCAGCATGCTGCGGCCATCTGAAACAAGTGACTCCGGGGGGACTCTTCCTCCATCTCCACTGTATACTGCCACGGTGTTGCGGGTCATCTGCCTCGTCTTCCTTATCTCCATCTACCTCCTCCAGCTGCTCCTGCTCTCTTCGTTCTTCCTGTCACCAGGATAGGAAAAAACCACATTTCACCAGACAATCTTCGCCCAATGTCACCTCCCCCTCATTCAGTCCCACCACGACTCAATGTGGGCGAGATGTAATCGCCACGTCTCCGTCCCCGCCCAGGAATGATTTTTCAGCATCTGTTCTAGGACATGAAGCAGTGGAAAGCGTTATTCGCCCGTAGTCCTGGCGACTGACAAATAACGTGGCCCTCGAATGGGCCCCAACAAACGGCGGTGTCAGATGAGCTGCACTGGCTGACATCAGTTACCAGGGGTACTCCCGTCGCCTGGATCATCAAAAATCGTTAAGGCCTTTCTCTGTTCATACAGTCGGTCCAACATGTGAGGCTGAATTCCAACGGGTGGAAACATCGATATCAGAATGTGTTGGGGGAGGCCCTTCTGCCCCTGCAACTCGAGGAGGGTGTTCCTGCTTTGAGGAATGGATTGAGTCATGCCAGTTCTGGGCCATTTTCAAATCTCTGAAGATCGGTGGAAGACTTCAGGAACCTTTTCACAACCAGAAATGAACATATGCGCCATGCAGGGCGCATGGACCATCCCTCTTCAGTGCAGCGCAAAAACCATGTTCCCCCATTGTCCGGCACCATGGTTCCGATTTGCAGTTGGGGCGGAGAAAGCCACACATCGATTTCTTGCTGCATGACGCGGAGCAGTTTCTCCCCTGTGTGACTTCGTTCGCCGAGGCAAGCCAGGTGTAGAATTGCGTGACACCGCTGTGCCCTACACATGTGGTATGATGGAGCAGTACTTGTGGAGGCTGAGATGGTGGTGGTGGTGGAGGAGGAGGAGGCGGACATTGGCACAGGAGCCGCATTTTGGCAACGTGGAGGAGAAAGCGGCGTCTCCTGTCCAAGTTGTTGGTGTGCCTGGGCAGGAAGCACATTCACCCAGTGGGCCATAAAGGACATGTACTGGCCCTGACCGTAGTTACAGGGTCCAACGTCCGCCGGGTGCCGTGCACCTTGAAACAAACATATAAGCTTAAGGACTGGCCCACCTTCTGTTCTACATATTTATGAAGTGCTGGTACTGCCTTTTTGGAAAAGAAATTACGGCTTGGAACTCTCCATCTCGGCTTGGCACAAGCCATTAGTTCTCTGAATGGTGCAGAGTCCACCATTTGGAAAGGGAGGGACTGCAGTACCAACAACTTGGACAGGAGCACGGATGGTTGGACGCATACTGTTGTCTCTTTGCAATCGCCTCGCTGAACAACTGCTGGCGCCATAAGTAGCGAGGAGCAGGAGCATCTGGACCGGGAGATGATGTCAAAGAGAAACAGCCCCCTTCTGCAGAGGTGGTGGACCTTTACTGCTGCAATGGCATGCGTGCCCTGGGC
>JAODAL010057702.1:0-22519 GCA_025379985.1 Phyllomedusa bahiana | reverse complement strand
GAAGTCATTGTGCCACTGCTACCTCTGCGCGGCCGGGAAACCCCCCTCAGTTTGTCCCATTCTTTGGCTTCCTCCTGTTTTGCCCCTCTGAATGTATTGTGCCACTGCCTACCCATCGCTGCCGCCGTACCTCCGCCTCAGCTTTGTGCCATTTTTTTGGGGCCCCTCCTTTTTCCACCCCAAAATTCATTGTCCATGCTGCCCAGCTGCTGCCCCCTGACCCCCCCATCAATTGTCCCTTTTTGGGGTTTCCCTCCTTTTTTGCCACCTCCAAAATGTCATTGTGCCACTGCCGACCTATGCTGCGCTGGGCTGCTGCCGTGTCCTCCACACTGTGTCATTGTGCCACTGTCTGACCTCATGCTGCTGCCGCCGTGACCTCCGCTCTCATCATTGTGCCAATTCTGTGGCTTCATCCTATTATGCCACCTCCAGAATGTCATTGTGCCACTGCCTGACCTCATGCTGCTGCCGCCGAGACCTCCACTCACAGTCATTGTGCCATTCTGTGGCTTCCTCCTGTTTTGCCACATCCAGAATGTCATTGTGCCACTGCCTGACCTCATGCTGCTGCCGCCGTGACCTCCGCACCTCAGTCATGTCCATTCTGTGGCTTCCTCCTGTTTTGCCACCTCCAATGGTCATTGTGCCACTCGCCTACCGTCCATGCTGCTGCCGCCGTGACCTCCGCTCTCAGTCATTATCATTCTGTGGCTTCCTCCTGTTTGCCACCTCCAAATGTCCTTGGCCACTGCCTGACCTCATTCTGCTGCTGCCGTGACCCTCCGATCACAGTCATTGTGCCATTCTGTGGCTTTCCTCCTGTTTTTGGCCACACCTCCAGAATGTCATTGTGCCACTGCCCTGACCTCATGCTTATGCTGTGCTTGCTGCTGTGTCCTCCACACTGTGTCAGTTGATGCCACTGTCTGACCTCATTGCTCTGCTGCCAGCCGTGACCTACGCTCTCGATCATTGTGCCATTCTGTGGCTTCCTCCTGTTTAGCCACCATCCCAGAATTGTCATTGTGCCACTGTCAGACCTTCAATGCTGCTGCCGCCGTGACCTCCGCCTCAGTCCATTGAGTCCTTGTGCATTTATTTCTGTGCTTCCTCACTGTTTAGGCACCTCCAGAATTGTCATAGTGCCACTGCTGACGCCCATGCTGCAGCCCCCGCCGTGACCTCCGCTCTCAGTCATTGCCATTCTGTGGCTTCCTCCTGGTTTGGCCACCTTCAAAATGTCATTGTGGCACTGCTGACCTCATGCTGCTATGCGCTGACCTCCGCGTCTCATCTTGGTGCCATTCTGGTGGCATTCCTCACTGTTTTTGCCACCTCCTGAATGTCATTGTGGCCACTGCCTGACCTCATGCTGCTGCCTATCGTGACCCTCCGCTCACAGTCCATTGTGCCATTCTGGTGCTTCCTCCTGTTTTTGCCACCTCCAAAATTCATTGTGCCACTGCCTGAACCTCATTGCTGCTGCCCGCCAGTGACCTCGCGCTCCTCAGTCATTGTGCCATTCTTATGGCTGACCACACCTGTTTTGCCACCTCCAAAATGTCATGTGTCACTGCCTGACCTCATGCTGCTGTGGCTGCCGCCGTCACCTCCACACTCTGTCACTAATGTTGCCACCTGAGCTCTCAGCTTGTTTTTTCCAGCTTTCGCTGGCATGACTTTATCAGGCTACATTCCCGCTTGAGTTTTTTGGTCAGTTTTGCCCTCTTAAGTGCCCAGGGAATTTTACAGTGAAGCGATTCTAAAAGCGGCGGCAGTCATCTGCGTGTCATACTAAAACATAACATTGTATGAAGACCAAACCAAGCTCCCTCTGCATATTTAAGCATGGCACAACGTTCTACAGCACCCTGCAGGCTCTGTGCAGCCTGGAAATAGCTGCTTTTTAACGCGATTCGTCCCGAAGTAATTCGGACCGAATTTATTTTTGTCGGAAAATTCGGCGAAGTGACCGAATCGAATTTTTGAGAAATTCACCCATCTCTAGTAGGAACATTTGGAATGTACTTTCAAGTCATTTATGTTGGTGTCCTGCAGTTCTATATCAACTGTTTGTTTTTAGGAAGCTCAGAAGTTCTGTGTGTTGACACACAGGAAACAGATTTGTGGCAAACCCAGGAGATTAGGTGATCAAAAGAATGATGCTTTTTTCAGAATACCCTTTTGTCCTATTTGCCAAAGCTTTTAACATATAGTAGGAAACAGAGAGCATGAAAACAGAGGCTGAAACTGGGAGGATTAAAAAAAAACAAAAAAAAAAAACAAAGTACCACAAAGGATTTCGGGGCTTGTAGTTTTACAGGGCAATGGGGAACAGCTATAAAACAGAAAGTTCTGCTGTTCTTCTGCAGAGAAGAGGCTATATATTGTACAAGTAATAAAACCAAATTAGCAAAGGAACCCAGACAACCTCATTCACCAGACAACCTCATTCACCAGACAACCTCCTCCATCAGACAACCTCATCCACCAGACAACCTCTCTGAAGCAGACATTGACTCTTTTATACACTATTTTAAAACAATACTAGGCGTATGACAGAGAGAGAGGGAGCTCCCACTGTCCGCCATCAGAACCTATGCAATGAGATCACATGATTCTGGTGGTTCTCAGAGCAATCGGGGCTTCAGACAATGACCTCCGGGTTGCCTGTGATGTAGTCCTGTCATGCACTGCCCAGAGGCAGAGTCTGATGGGATGACTGACACTTGATATAATGCACTGCAGCGTAGACATGCTGCAATATATTATACCTGTGTTATACCAGTAATCTAGTGATCACTGAGTATAGTTCCAAAGTGGGACAAGTTAAAAATGTTTAAAATAAATAAAAGTAAAAGTGTAAAGAAAAAATACAGCAAACCACACACAACACCCATTGCAAATACAAATCAACCCAAAAAATCCGTGCGTGCGTAACAACCTAACATACAAATCAGTCATGTTATTTTACCGGTACAGTGAACTCCCTAAAAAAAATAAAAAAATAAATAAATAATAAAGTAAAAAAAAAAGGAAGAATTGCAATTTTTGTTTTTCCTGTTGCACATAAATTAGAAAAAGAGAGATCAAACAGCCATATAAATGCCAAAGTGGTACCAAAAAACATCACTTTGTCCGCAAATAATAAGACTATACACAGCACTATATATGGAAAAATAAAAAAAAGTTATGGCTATCAGAGGAGAGCGGTACATAAACATTGTTTTACACAAAAACAGGTTTGTTTTTTTAAACTGCTACAACATAAAAAAATGACAAATTGGGTATCGCCACAATCATATCTTCCAGCAGAGTAAAACTAACATGTCCTGCAGGGTAAGTGCTATAAAAAACAAAAATAAAAAAGGATGCCAGGATTGCAGGATTTTCTTCACCCTGCCCCCCAAAAAAAGATACAAACGCGATCAAAAAGTTATGTGTGTCTCAAAAATGATACCAATAAAAAGGTCAACTCAACCTGGAAAAAACAAGCCCCTCTGTACACAGAAAAATAAAAAAAGTTATGACTCAGACTACGGCGATGCAAAAACAAGTTATCTTTTCTAAATAAAAGTGTTTTTATTGTGTAAAAGTAGTAAAACATAAAAAAAAAAAATTGCTGTAATCGTATTGACCTGCTGAGTAAAGCTAGAATGTAATTTACACCGTGACTACTGTAAAAAATAAAAAACACTACCAAGATTTCTGTATTTGTTCCTTCTGCCTCCCAAAAACCTAGATAAAAAGAGATCAAAACATCATATGAACCCTATAATGGAACCAATGAAAGCATCAGGTCAGTCCGCAAAAATCAAGACTTTATTAGCTTCATATACAGAAAAATAAAGAACGTTATGGTGGAACAGCAGGTGTTTTTTTTTGTTGTTTTTTTTCATGACCTTAAGCTAAAAAAAAAACAAAAAAACTGTGTAACACCTGTGGAGCTAAAATGCACAATACACCCCTAGATGAGATCCCTGAGGGGTGTTGAATCCTGCTCCCTCCCTTGTACGCCCTGCCATGTGCCCAAACAGCAGTTTACACCCACATATAGGACATTGCTAAACCTGGAAGAAATTGCGTAACAAATTTTGGGTAGCTTTGTTTCCAGGATCCCATGCAAAAATGAAACATTTTCAGGTAACACTGCATTTTATTGAAGATTTTTTTTTTTTTTATTTTCACAGCCTAATGCTAAA
The DNA here is from genome assembly GCA_025379985.1 of Phyllomedusa bahiana. Taxonomy (NCBI): domain Eukaryota; kingdom Metazoa; phylum Chordata; class Amphibia; order Anura; family Hylidae; genus Phyllomedusa; species Phyllomedusa bahiana. Next base: position 18,314 of record JAODAL010057702.1, on the reverse strand, counting down.
AAAAAAAAATTGGTAAAACACCTGTGGGGTCGATATATTTACTACATTCCTGTATATATTCCTTAAGGGGTGTAGGTTCCCAAATTAGGTCTTTTTAGGTATGTTTATTAACCTCTTACCGCTTGAGCCTGTTTTGGCCTTCCTGACAGAGCCCCGGTTTTAAAATCTGACATGTGTCACTTTATGCGAGAATAACTTTTTGACATTTTTAACTATCCAAGTGATTCAGAGAATGTTTTCTCATGACACATTTTGATTTAAGTTAGTAAGAAATTTTGGTCCAAAAAATCCTTGTTTATTTGTGAAAAATATCAAAATATCATGAAAATTTAGAAAAATTTGCAATTTTCAAAGTCCAAAAATTTCTGCGTGTAAGGCATTTAAAAAATGATGCCAACCTACAGTAGACATATGGTAGATGCTAGTTATAAACTATTTTGAGTGGAATAACTAACCAGTTATTCCACTCAAAAAGTTTATAACTAGCATCTACCATAATGTCTACTGTGGGTTTGGCATCATTTTTTAAATTTTTTTTTTTTTACCATTTTTGGGGGGGCTTCGAAATTATTTACCCATTTTTCACATTCAAGAAAATTGAAAAATAATTTTTTAAGGGGGCCAGTCCATAAGATTGGGGCGAATCGATTCAAACGAAATGAATTTTTTTTAAATTTCAGGAAAACTTTTGGTTCCGCACAAGCGAGGTTTTGGGGGTTCGGGGAACGAAGCTGATTTTTTATTGCAAAATGGCCCCAAGCACATGGGGTGACATGGGGCAAAACTCTGGGGAAGAAAAGGGGAAAACCCCCTTTACATGTGCAGACATGAAGCCAAACAAGACCGCGGGCTTCTGTTGCACAGCACTATAAATAAGGCGGCACGCCTCCCCCACAGCTCCCTTTTCTCCAACATAAGCATCCACTGCTGCTCTGCATAGCCTCACTCAAAGCAAATTGTTTTACACGTTGGGAGGGGGGGAAACCACAGAATCCACCAGAATCCATTTTCTCACCACTTTAGTATCTGCTGACCATTTTGAAAAAACTTTTTTTATCAAGACTGCTCCTCTTCCGTTATCATTTTTTTTTTAGTTTATGGGATCTCTTAAAAACCAGGGGGTCAAATTTTTGCCCCCTAAATTTAAATTTTACCTTTTTTTCAGAGAATTTTTATTTTCCCAAAAAAATTTTTCAAGCCCGTTACTGGTCTATTTGGAGTCAAATACAGTGTGGTTTTTTACCCCCATATCAGGGGCGTAACTACCAGGGTAGCAGGGGTAGCAGTTGCTCCAGGGCCCGTGCGGTTAGGGGGGCATGCGCCCCGGGGCAGCTGCTACCGCGTCCGCTACCCCGTGAATGCCGTTCCTGGGCCCGCCGGCAGTGAACTTAACAGTTCACTGCGGCGGGGAGGGAGCTGCGGGGCCCGGCGTATGCTGCCTCTGAACGCCCGGGTCCTCCGGCCCCAGCGTTCAGAGGCAGCGCTATCTGGAGGTAGCAGAACGGAGCGCCGATCGCTCCGCTCTGCTACTTCCCCTGTCGGCGCTCTGTGGTCACGTGGACGCGCGCGGTGACGTCACATCACCGCGCCGCCCGCGCTGAGCGCAGAGGCTGCAGGGAAGGTAGCTGACCGGAGCGAGCGGCGCATCGGGGGAGCGTGGACCAAGGTGAGTAAACTATTTATTATTTTACCTGCCCCTAAGGCTGCTTGTATACCCCTAAGCCTCCCTATATACCCCCTAGACTGCCTATACACCCCCTAGCTTGCCTGTATACCCCTAAGCCTGCCTATACAGCCCCTAGCCTGCCTGTATACCCCTAAGCCTGCCTATACACCCCCTAGCCTGTCTGTATACCCCTAAGCCTGCCTATACACCCCCTAGCCTGTCTGCATACCCCTAAGCCTGCCTATACACCCCCTAAGCCTGCCTAAAGACCCCCTAAGCCTGCCCTATACACCCCCTAGCCTGCCTATAACCCTAGCCTGCCTATAACCCCTAAGCCTGCCTGTATACCCCTAGCCTGCCTATACACCCCCTAGCCTGCCTATATAGCCCCTAAGCCAGCCTATACAGCCCCCTAAGCCTGCCTATACACCCCCTAAGCCTCCCCATACACCCCCTAAGCCTGCCTATACACCCCTAAGCCTCCCTATACACCCCCTAGCCTGCCTAAACACCCTCTAGCCTGCAGATACACTCCCTAGCCTGCCTATACAGCCCCTAGGCCTGCCTATACAGCCCCTAAGCCTGCCTATACAGCCCCTAATCCTGCCTGTATACCCCTAAGCCTCCCTATACACCCCCTAGCCTGCCTATACACCCCCGAAGCCTGCCTATACAGCCCCTAAGCCTGCCAATACAGCCCCCTAAGCCTGCTTATACAGCCCCCTAAGCCTGCCTATACATCCCCTAAGCCTGCCTATACACCCCCTAAGCCCGCCTGTATACCCCTAAGCCTGCCTGTATACCCCTAAGCCTGCCTGTATACCCCTAGGCCTGCCTATACACCCCCAAGCCTGACGATATACCCCAAAGCCTGCCTATACACCCCCAAAGCCTGCCTGTATACCCCTAAGCCTGCCTATACACCCCCTAAGCCTGCCTATACAGCCCCTAAGCCTGCCTATACAGCCCCTAAGCCTGCCTATACACCCCTAAGCCTGCCTATACAGCCCCTAAGCCTGCCTATACAGCCCCTAAGCTTGCCTATACAGGCCCTAACCCTGCATATACAGCCCCTAAGCCTGCCTATACACCCCCAAAGCCTGCCTATACACCCCTAAGCCTGCCTATACACCCCTTAAGCCTGCCTGTATACCCCTAAGCCTCCCTATACACTCCCTAAGCCTGCCTGTATACCCCCTAAGCCTGCCTATAGACCCCCCGAAGCCTGCCTGTATACCCCCTAAGCCTGCCTATACACCCCCCAAGCCTGCCTGTATACCCCCTAAGCCTGCCTATATACCCCTAAGCCTGCCTTATACCCTCTAGCCTGCTTATACCCCCTAGCCTTGCCTATAGACCCTCCAGAGTGCCTTATACCCCCAGCTTGCCTAGTAGCCCCCAGCCTGCCTAGATAGCCCCCTCAGCCTGCCTAGATAGCCCCCCCAGCCTGCCTAGATAGCCCTATAGCTACCTTGAAGCCTGTCTGCCTATATAGCCCCTATAGCCCCCTAAAGCTTGCCTACCTATATAGCCCCCGAAGCCTGCCTGTCTACGTATATGGGGCCCCTTTAGCTACCTAAACCCTCACTATATGGCCCCTATAGCCCACCTAACCCCTGTCTACCTGTATGGCTCCCTATAGCTACCTAAACCCTGCTGGAAAAGTCAGGATTCTAAGATATTTGTGTCTAAATCTGCAGGGACAAGTATTCGGGAGAAGTCATCATGATGGACTGGAATGGATGCAGAACAAAGGGGAAAGTCAACGACTCATCAGAGAAACGTTACCTGTGAGTCACAAGATGTAACTGCACTGTAACCACTTATATGTCTGCAGAGCCTGTGTACACTGGTGTCTACCACTATATGGTCACTGTATGGTGGTTATATACAGTCTTCAGAGCCTGTGTACACTAGTATATACCACTATATGGTCACTATATGGCGGTACTATTGGTCTTTGTGTACTGATCAGTAATAGTGTAGGGGTATTATTCAGTCACTATGTGGTGGTAATTTTTTGGTCAAGTTCTGGCGGTATAATCAAGTCCATATGTAATAGGGTTATTGGTAATATTGGTTTTGGTATAGTGGATTTGTTTGGTAGCAGTATGATGGTGATATGTAGGGTGAGGTATTTGCCCCTTGTATTATCTACATTACGTAACAACATGTCTTGGTACATGGTCGTGGTCAGGGAGGCGGGCGAGGGGAGGCGTGAGGGGGAGGGGGCCCCATCCAAAAGTTTGCTTTGGGGCCCTGGCTTCTCTAGTGACGCCCCTGCCCCATATATATATATCTAAATTTCATCTGTTCATTTCTGGAGCACATTTCATATCCAAAGGTTAATTAAGCCTGTTGTTAGTTGGTGTATTTGTAGTTAAATACAGCGTGTTTTTCACCCTATATACGGCTAAATTTAATCTGGTCATTTCTGGAGCGCAATTTATATCCAAGGGTTATTTAAGCCTGTTAGTTGTTTCATATGGAGTAAAATACAGCGTGTTTTTCACCCCCATTATAAGACTAAATTTCTTCGGGTCACTTCTGGGGCGCATTTAATATCCAAGAGTTAATTAAGCCTGTTGTTAGTGGGTGTATTTGTAGTAAATTACAGAGTGTTTTTCACCCCCATATACAACTAAATTTCTTCTGGTCATTTCTGGAGTGCATTTAATATCCAAGGGTTAATTAAGCCTGTTGTTATTGGGTGTATTTGTAGTAAAAAACAGCATGTTTTTCACCCCCATATACGACTAAATTTCTTCTGTTTATTTCTGGAGCGCATTTAATATCCAAAGGTTAATTAAGCCTGTTGTTAGTGGGTGTATTTGTAGTGAAATACAGCGTGTTTTTCACCCTCATATACGACTAAACTTCTTCTGGTCATTTCTGGAGTGCATTTAATATCCAAGGGTTAATTAAGCCTGTTGTTAGTGGGTGTATTTGTAGTAAAATACAGCGTGTTTTTCAGCCCCATATACGATAAAATTTCTTCTGGTCATTTCTGGAGTGCATTTCATATCCAAGGTTAATTAAGCCTGTTGTTAGTGGGTGTATTTGTAGTAAAATACAGCGTGTTTTTCACACCCACGTATGACTAAATTTCTTCTGGTCATTTCTGGAGCGCATTTCATATCCAAGGGTTAATTAAGCCTGTTAGTGGTTTTATATGGAGTCAAATACAGCATGTTTTTCACCCCCATTATACGACTAAATTTCTTCTGGTCATTTCTGGAGCGCATTTAATATCCAAAGGTTAATTAAGCCTGTTGTTAGTGGGTGTATTTGTAGTGAAATACAGCGTGTTTTTCACCCTCATATACGACTAAATTTCTTCTGGTCATTTCTGGAGCGCATTTAATATCCAAGGGCTAATTAAGCCTGTTGTTAGTGGGTGTTTTTGTAGTAAAATACAGCGTGTTTCTCACCCCCATATACGACTAAATTTCTTCTGGTCATTTTTGAAGCGCATTTCATATCCAAGGGTTAATTAAGCCTGTTGTTAGTGGGTTAATTTGGAGTGAAATACAGGGTGTGCGTATTTATTTGCCTCATATATGCCTCAATTTCATCTGTTTATTTCTATAGGCTATTTAATATGCAAGGGTAAATTTCTTGTTTTGTGGGTTAATTTGGAGGGAAATACAGGGTGTGCCTATTTCTGCCACATACATGCCTGAAATCCATCAACTTCAGACTGATGGGGGTATTTTAATCTGTGGCTAAGAGTTAATTTATTCACTTTTTGTGGAGAATTCTGTGTTAAATCTAGTGTTTGTGTATTTCAGCCCTACATTCATCTGAAATCCAGTCTCTTGGGATATTACTATTTGTGGCAAAGTTATTTTTTCTTTTATTGTGGTGATTCTGTTAAATGCTGATACATGTAGAGCCCCCCCAAAAGAGTGGAGAGGTCGTCATCAGTAAATTTGCATTGATTACATTCAATTTTTGCCATTTGTTTTGATCTTTCAGTTTTCTGCTTTCGTTGGTCAAATAATCCATCATTGCTAAGCCAAAAATAAACAGGAATTGACCCAAAAATAAGTAAATGGAATATTTGCATGTGTTCTGTGTTTGTATGCACTCCACAGATTAAAAGAAGGGGAAAACCAAACATAGTGGCAATGTCATAGAGGGTGGGGGTGGAAACAACATTAGAAAACCACAGAGTAGTCGACTGAGAGAGTGCTCAGTTGGCGCAGCATGAGGAGACTTGAGTGGGGAAGTGGCAGCAGCATCAGAAGGCTATGTAATGGCCCAGTAAAGAGTGGGGAGGTGGGTGGCAGTACCAGTCCCTGGTAAAGATGGTGGGTGGTAGAAGGAGTAGCTGGCAGCAGATGTGTGGAATCAGGCGGGTGGTAGCATCAGAATAGTAGCTGAGGCAGGTAGCCAAAAGAACCCAGGGTTCGGGGTCTGCTCCAGGTTGCTGCTGCTGGTGGGTACCTAAATCACTAGGAGGTGAAGAAAGCTGCTCATCGACCACTCCAGACTCCGGTTACTGCTGATGGAGCTGGTACTGCTCTTAATCCCCCACCCCGCTACAGCAGCCGTGGCAGTAGTACATGAGCGTTGATGAACCCACCCGGTTAGACCTGTCATATAGAGGATGGACAATGGCGCAGATAGGCAGCGGCCAACTGACTTCATAGGATGTCTTTATAGTAGTTGAGTTTGTCCTCCGTCTTGGCAGGTGAAAAAATGCCCCCATTTTGGGCACGGTTAACAAGGGTTTTTAGGGGTGGAGACCCAAAGGAAGTCATCCCTCAAACGGGATTGGTGACAATTCAGCTGTCACTAGCCAGGCAAATCAGCATGCACGGGCCATCTGCACAATGACTCTAAGGGAACTCCCTGCCTCCATCTCCAATTTTATACTGCCACAGTGTGTCGGGGTTTCTTCTTCCTCATTCTTCCTAATCCTCCGGTTGATCCTGCTCCTCTCCTGTCCCTGAATAAAATTACCACTCATGTCGCAAGACACTGTTTGGGGCTCCCATGTCTTCCTCCTCCAGTTCAGCCCCCCACTGGACTCATGTGGCCGTGAGATGTAGTAGCCTCCAGTCCCCTGACCAGACAGATTTTGCAGCATCTGTTCCAGGACATGAAGCTATGGAAGGACGTTATTCATCCCGTAGTCCTGGCGACTGACAATAGCGTGTCCTCCTCAAAGGGCCTGAGCAAACGGCAGGTGTCACGGTTGAGCTGCCATGGTGACATCAAAATTACACAGGGGAATACTCTGTCCACTTTGATCATCAAAAAATCGTTAATGGCCTTTCTCTGTTCATCAATTTCCCCCTATTCATCAATTTCCCCCTCTTAATATATTTATTCATGTTCATCAATTTCCCCTTGTTCATCAATTTCCCCCTGTTCATTAATTTCCCTCTGTTAATATATTTATTCCTGTTCATCAATTTCCCCCTGTTCATCAATTTCCCTCTGTTGATATATTTAGTCCTTTTCATCAATTTCCCCCTGTTCATCAGTTTCCCCCTGTTAATATATTTATTCCTGTTCATCAATTTCTTTTTTTCTCTGTTTATAGTTTCTCTGTTCTGTTTAGCTTAAGGAGGGTGTGCTTGGCGAAGTAGAAATGGCAGTAGTGAATGCAAAGTTTCCTGGCCAGCAGTACCACCAACTTGGACTGGAGCACAGTCAGCATCTGCACTTCGGGATGGCTAGACGCATACTGCTGCTGTCTCTTGGTAATCGTCTCGGTGAACGACTGCTGGCACCATGAGTGACGAGGAGCAGGAGTATCTGGACCGGTGCTGTTCCTGCAACAGAATGGATCACCACATCTGAGACACGTTTCTCCCAGGCCATTGTATGGTGACGCTGTATGATGTTGATGCAGGGCTGTGGTGCCAATCTTAGCTCCCTGGTCACGCTTTGCTTTCTGCCCACAGATTCGACATATAGCCATGTTCGCCTCCTCTGGTGTCTTGTCAAAAAACTGTCACACCGCCGAGTAGGTGATTTTACCACCAATGCTCCGCACTGATTGATTGTTACTGCCGCTGCCCTGGTGAGCCCTTGTGCCGCTACTTTCTGGGACCTGCAAAGTGGGTGGTCTAAATCGTGGCCGTTTGGCTCCCAACCTCGCACTGCTGCCACCCTGCTGACTCCCGGGCACAATACCGAATTGCGGGTCACTGCCTGACACGCAAGCTGCCGCTCTCTTCCCCCAATGATAATGATGAAGTCCTCCTACAGTCTTGGTCTGGGTCAGCAAATAGCATCACATGGCTTTCAATACCACCTTTATGCTGATGACACCCAACTTTACATCTCTGGCCCAAACATTTACTCTCTACTGTCCAAGATCCCAGATTGTCTGTAGTCCAAATCCTCCTTCTTCTCCTCCCGTCTCCTAAAATTTAATGTAGAGAAAACTGAATGCTTCCAGGTCCGAGACAACGGGTAGTCGAGGGTAGGCTACCGCCTAGGGCGCCACTTCATCCCAGGCAGAAAAGGGGGCACAAGGAGGCATGGAGTGGGCTGAATTTTCCATTTGGGGGGCAGTTTATGCCTTGTTTAACTAGGGCACCAGAATACCTTGTCCCAGCCGTGCTTGTTCACCCGGCTCCAAGTGCGATCGGCTACATCGATTAGTGTTTGCCTGTCAACGCCGTCCTCCTCCCAAAGGGGTCGTTGTTTCCCGAGCCCGACCACTCGCAACATAACCCCATGCACTCTCCCCTTCACTATTGACCGCTTTCTGAAGAAGCGCCCGGGTGGGCTTCCCCACCTCTTTGCTGCCCACTGTCCTCAAATAGTTTGTCCTCACTGTATAGTGGTGCAGAGGCCACAGCACATGGTAGTTCTCTGGATGTGGTAAGCGAACGGGACATAGGTGGATTCAGGACAGGTGAGAGCCACTCACCTGCTCCCGGGCCATGGCAACTAAGGGTTGTGTCTGACAAACCCACCGACTCTTGGCTGGGGTTATCAGATGTCATCTGGGAGAAAGTGGATGGCCTAGTCAACCATTCGAGAAGCGTTATCTTGGAGGTCAATACACGGCTGCTAGGAAGCTGTGGCCTCGCGGGGTGACCCCTGCTGTGACGTCTCCTTACTGTTCTATGACCTGTGTCGGCTCCAGGAACATACTATTGTGTTCTTTGACGCTATTGTAGGATCTTAGCCCTCAGCTAGTTTCTTTCCAGCGGGCACTGACATTACTTTGTCAGGCTGTGTTCCCACTTCAGTTTTTTGGTCAGTTTTGCCCAGGGAATTTTAGAGTGAAGCGATTCTAAGAGCGGCGGCTGTCATGTGCGTGTCATATTAAAACACAGCATCGTATGAACACCAAACCATGCTCCCTATGCATATTTGATCATAGCATAATGTTCTACAACACCCTACAGGCTCTCTGCAGCCTGGAAATAGCTGTTTTTTAAGGCAGTTCGCGAATAAATTCGGGTCGAATCGAATTTTTAAGAAATTCGCCCTTCTCTACAGTCCAGTTCTGACGTGGGTTTGAGAGGTCTGTATGTTAGATACCCCCATAGATTACCCCATCTAAGAAACTAGACCCCTTAAAGTATTTAATAGGCATTTAGGAAGTTTGTTACCCCTTTAAATATTTCACAGAAATTAAAGCGAAGGGGAAGTGAAATTTCAAAATTTCATTTTTTTGCAGATTTTCAATACTTATTCATTATTCACCGGAACACGGTAGATGTGACCAGGTAAATGTAACTCATCATCAGTTCCCTAGATTCTGCCGTTTTCAGAGATGGCCCTAGTGCGATATTTGGCTCAACCACACGCCCCAGAATAGGAGGAGCACCTATCGGACTCTGGGGTGTCATTTTCATTACAATTTTAATTAGGTGCCATTTCAGGTGTGCGGACACCCTAAGGTGCTGAAACTTAAAAAAACCCCCCAAAAAAAGGGACCCCTATTGGGAAATTTAAAACCCCAAAAAGGGAAAATTTTTCCCAGGGGTGCTTTGGGGGTTTTATCGACCCCACAGGCGTTTCACTTTTTTTTTTTTGCGTTAGGCTCTAAAATTAAAAAAAATTTTTTTTTTTTTTTCCAACAATATGTAATTTTAGCTGAAAAGGTTTAATTTTTACTTTGAATCCTGGAAAAAAGACATCCTAAATTGTGTTATGCTTTTTCTTCCAAGTAGGCAATACCCTACATGTGGGAGTAAACTGTTGCTTGTCAAATACTCTCCAAACAAATGGGAATCTCGCGGGGAAAACTTTAAGAGGGGTTTTTGACCCATATATTTATATTTTGACATAGGAAATTTTAAAATTCTATCATTTCTCAATTATGGAAAACTAAAATTTTAAATTTTTTTTATGTTTTAACCTAAACCTTTTTTACACACTTTTTAAAAAACCCTGATTTTAACCTTCAATTTATCATTTTCTAATTGTAAAGGAAAAACCCCTTTTTCTTTTTCAAGTCTGGTGGAGAAAAAAATATTAGCATGGAAACCTAATTTTACGTGTTTTTACAACCCCAAAGTAAGGGTTTTCCCAAAAAGACCCTTTTTGGGGATTTTCCCCAAACCCCAAGGGAAAATTTAAACATTTTAAGGTTTCCTTTTTCCCCCCCCTCTGCAGTGGGGGACACTTTTGGAAGAGGTAAAAAAAAAACCCAAAATTTTAAAAAATGTCTTTGGCCCTTTCCTCCCAAACATGTTTTCCGCTAAACGGGCTTCAGGGGGGGTTAGAGGTCCGGGGCCCCTTGGGGGTCAAAGTTTCTTTTCCTTTTTTATCATGTTAGGTAAAAACCCCCTATTCAGGTGTCACCAATTAGTCCCCAGAAAATTTCAAAAAAAAAAACCCATTCCCCCTTTTTTCCTCTCCGGGCATGCTTACTGATAAGTGATGCTGCCGCTGCTATGTTTTTATGAACAACTTTCCTCAGACAAAATTCCCCATCTCCAAAAGTGGGCTTGCCCCCTTTATCTTGCCACCCAAACCGCCCCCGGTACTGTCCCAAATGGACATTTTGCCCTAACTTTGGGGGACTTCCGCCCAAATTTTCTTTTCATTTTATTGATTTTGCGTGGCTCACTGGGCGGATTTTAGAAAAATTTAGGTTTTTCTTTAACAGCCCCACTACTTGCTTATTCACTTCCCAAAACCCTTTTTCCTCCTCTATGTCTTTTTATGCTTTTATTCTTTTGGGAGTCTTGCCCCAAATTTATACGGGACATGTTTAATCTTAATTCTTCCCAAAAAACCATTTCCCCCTCTGAAATCAAATTTACATTTCTTTTTTTAAAAAAAATTTTCCCCTTTATGGTTAGTCCCCCCCTTTCCCCTCAATGTCCCTCCCCCCTTCCCCATTAAATATTCTTTCTAACAGGTCTAAGCTAGTTACCTCTTTTCACTAAGTTTAATTGGGAATATGCAGGACTTGGGGCCCTTACATGTTCTATTGTATTTGCTTTTAAATTGTATTCCCTATATTTCTTTTTGTATTTTGCAAAAAATCAAAGAAGGTGGGTAGAAAAAATAAAAGGGTTTTCAAAAATTTAGATGGTTTCTACTCCCAAAAAACTGCTTTTGTGTATATCCCTATGTTTCTTTTGCAAAACAAATTTTTATGCAAAAAAATAAATAAATAAAAAAATAAATAAACTACTTATACCCCAATTTTGTTAAATAAAAAAACTGGGGCCCTCTATGATCAATACCTATCATCATTGCAAAACACGGGGAAAAAAGTGAGGGACAAGGGGGGGGGCCCAGAACGGGAGCAGGAGGGGTTAGGGGAAAGAGGGGAAAAAAAAAACATATGTAAATTCTGGTGCCCCCTATAGTTTTTTTTAAAACCTGCTTTTCCCCGACTGAAATTGGGTTTCCTGATTATGTTTCTTAAAAAATTATTTTTATGGGGAAATTAAAGCAAAAATTAAAATAAATGCTAAAAAATGAAAAAGCCTTTTTTTGGCCTTTGGGGTTAAATTGTTTGAGTTTTATAAAATCCATCTTGCCTTTTCCCTTTCAAAAAAAATTACACCCAGATCCCCCCTTTTTTCCCCCTAGCTTTTTACAAGATCCCCCAAAAAATTTTAGAACCCCTATCAAACCCCTTTAGGGAATTTCCCAAAAATTGTGCTCGCTAGGGTAGTATCACCTCTAGTTTTAATGGTACTCAAATGTTTTTTAGATCTGGGCGACGAAATCCCGTATTGTTTTTTCCACATAGATCTTTTGGGGGGGGTTTTCACATTTTGCCCCCTAAATCACCCTTGGGGTTTTTCAGGGTTTTTAAAAATTTTCTTATCTCAAACTTTTTTTCAATGGGATTAACAAAATTCCTTTGTTTTCCCAAAAAAATGGAAAAATTTAACAGTTGCCCCAAAAAAGGGTATAGCCTTCCACCGGAGGACTGAACCATGTTTTTTTGCCTTTTTCCCCAAAGTTTACTATTTCACAAATTTCATCCCTAAAGGTTTTTTCCTCTTCTTATGTGAACTAGTTTTAAATTTTGGGAATCACCCCAGAGAGCCCCTGGATTGCCCTCAGAATTGACCCAAAAATTTTTCTAAGTATATCTTCATTTTTGTTGGCTCTATCTTTAAAAGGTTTCCTTTTACAACAAATTAAATCAGGTTTTTTTCCTTCTTCTTTTTTTTACTATTAATAAATGTCCTCTGTCACTAGTTTAAAGCCCTATTAAACACCTTCCTCGACATTTTTTGGGGTAAAACCCCCTTTCCTGAAAAAGTGAAATTTTAAATTATTACATTCTTCTTTTTAGAGCCTCCAAAGTGGAGCAAATTCCTACGAGCCCTAAGAAATTTTGGTATGGGAACCCCCTTTTTTTAGAGAAGGTGGATGCCCAGTAGAAAAGTGTAGCAAAAAGGGTTTGCTGTTTTTTTCTGAAATATATTTGTTAAATCTGTTATTTTCATAAAACATAATTTTTAAAGATCCAAAAAAATGTATTTTCTCTAAATGAATTTCACCCCAATTTCATTATATTGAGTTGATTCAAAGTCTTGAATAATTCTTCATACCTTCCCAAAAAAAAATTTAAAATATCATCAATAAATTGCCCCCAAAAAAAAATCCGCTGTAAATATTTAAAAGTGTTCAGAAAAACTTTTGCACCCTCCCACCAACCTAAAATAGATTAGAAAAACTTGGCGCCCAGCTGTCCCCATGGCTGCTCCCTTTATCTGGTGATAAAAAGTGCATCAAAAAAAATTTAATGATGTGTCAAAAAAAAATCCAATATTTTAAAAACAAAATCATTATTTTCCAAAAAATTTGTACCTCGTATTCAAAAAATTTTTTGTTGCTTTCGGGCCCCGGGTCTGTCTGTTTTTTTACTTATAGGGTTCTACGTCTAAACTTGTGGAAGTGTATTTCATCATTATAGTCGTTAATTCTCATACGTTCTTTCATATCTTTAAGTTCGAAGGGGGACCATGAAAAAAGGGCATCAGTATACGGTAAACAAAAAGTGGGGTCCTTGTGTTAATTATTTTTTATGGCTTTTGGGTTTCCCTGGTTTTGGCAACCTCTTTTGCACTTTTGGAAATGCAAAAAGGGGTAACAATGGGGGATTCACTTTAAATAAATTTTTTCTTTTTCTCAGTAATTTAATTTTTTTCTCTTTCCCCAGGCCAAATCCTTTTTATTCCTTAAAAATACTCACTGGTTAAATTTTTTGGGACAAATTATATGTTTCTGAATCATAAAGTATTCTCTTAAATAGTGATGAGCGATTACTTGACTACGTCTGGGTCGTAGTGATTGGGCAATTATAATAAGATATCGATGTCGATAATGTTATGGATGACCATTAAAGTCTATGGGAGAAGAACAAACCTTCATTTTAAACCCCCCAAACAGGGAGGAGAAGCGGGAAAATTAAAACATCCACAACAGTCAAATGGAAAAGTGTTCATCTTAGGCAACACATTAGGTTAAAAAAGCCACAAAAAAAAACTCCAGCCTTATGCCCTTGTCTTGCCCCACAGCAGCCCCTTAAAAACCTCATGCCCCAAAAATTAAAAAGTGCCAAAAAGGCGTATATTTAAAAACCATCATGTTACTTGAACTGGACTTGAATATCCCTGTCCTGGAACGCAGCATACCCCCAAACCTGCATGACCCGATTAAAAAGTCCGGAAAAAGGGTTTTTCAACCACCATTTTAGTTGAATGGACATTGACTAATCTGTCTTTTCCGCGTTTTACCTTTAAAACCTGTCTGCCCAAAGATTAAAAAGTGCGGGGAAAAGGAGTTTTTCAAAAAACATTTTATTTGAACTGGACTTGACATCCCTGTTCTGTACCACAGTAGACCTTTAAAAACCTGCTGCCCCCCCAAATTAAAAAAGTCCCGGGGAAAAGGAAAGTCTTTGAACCACCATTTTAGTTAATGGAATTAACTATATCTGTTGACTGCGTATGACCTTTAAAACCTGTCTGACCCACAGAAAAAAAAGGGTTCGGGAAAAAGGAGTTTTGAACCCCATTTTATTTTGAACGGACTTGATTTCCCTGTCCTGGATGCAGTATGACCTTAAACCTTCTGCCCCCCAAATTTAAAAAGTGCCGGGAAGGAGTTTTTTAAACCCCTTTTGTTAAAAATGGACTTTAAAACTATATCTGCCCTTCGCAGTATAACTATTAAACAGTGAGTGCACTTAGACAATCTGGGGGTGCTTTTGTGGAAAGGGTAATTCCAACCCTTTCTTAAAACAAAGAATAAAAAAGCATCAAATATTGTTATCAGTTTTGGGGAATTTTTATTAAGTATTTGCAAGGTTTTTACAAAAAGTTACAGTAAGATTATTTTCCTAAAATATCAAGAGCAATATATTTTAATTTATGTAGAAAATAACAATTTGGCCAAGGAAAAAAGTGATCCCGTTTGGAACGTTTCGAGTTCTTTCAGTCTTTTTCACCAGATCACTGTAAAAAAAGCAGTATAAGCTACACCAGATATGGGTTTAAAATACATCAAAAGACAACGGAAAACAGGGGTGGGGAAAAAAAAAAATACGGTAAACAGAAAAAGGGAAGGGGACGAATAACCAGAGATACAGGTGGGGGAATAAAGCGAGCAAATGTGAAGAAACAGAAAGAAAAAAAAGAAAAAGAAAAAAAAAAAGAGGAGAAAAAGAGGAGAAAAAAATTTTTTTTTGGGGAAAGGGGAAGGAGATTAACAACTTGTTTTTGTGGTGTGCTGACCCCAAGAAACCGTCTTTTTCAACGCCAAAAATATACTTTTTTTCCTGTCCCCTAATTCACAACAAAAGGTTAATTACAATTGTATCTCTTGTGTGTGGCGTAAAAAACACGAAATTTGTAACACGCTACAAAGCACTAGTTTGTGCGGCTCAATTCTTTGGCGCAATTTACTCCAGGGGTTAAAAAAAAGGTTGTTTTGCGGGTGTGGACAAAATAAACCGTTTTTTTTCACGCCAAAATTATAAATTTTTCCTGTCCCTAATTCACAACCAAGGTTAAATTACAACTGTATCTTTTGTTATTGGCTTAGAAAACACCAAATTGTAAAGCTAAAAAAGTTTATAGTTGTGGGGCCCAAAAATTTTTGGGAAATTTCAATCCGGGGGTCAATTAAGCATTTTTTTGGGGGTGTGGCCCCAAGAAACCCTCTTTTCAACGCCAAAATATATACATTTTTCCTGTAGCCTAATTAAAATGCCCAAAAGGTTAATTAATTGTTTGTGCTTTTACATTTAGAAAAACACACAGTGTTTTTAAAGGGGAACATACAAGTACTTTTTCCGGGCCATTTTGGGGGGAAATTTTTAACCCGGGTTACCCCGCTTGTTATGGGTTCATTTTGGAGTCAAAAACGGGTGTAATTTATCATTTTCAATACCCCCCCATCAAACAGGTCTGTACTTTTTTGGGAACAAAAAGTATTGTCGCAGGGGGGGGGGGGGCGGGCTCGGGCCACCTGCGGTGCGTTGGCACAAAAAAATTCCTGGAACAGGCCCGGGTCGCGCAAAAGCAAGGGCGTAAAAAGCGGGGTTCCCCCTGGGTTTGGGGCCCAACAACTCCCGGGCTGTCATCTAGGGGGCCGTGGTGTTTTTCGAAACCCAAGGGTTTTTTGATTGGTTAATAGGTCTTTCCCTTTCCTCCCAGATGAAATCTGAACAACCCCACCCCCAAGAGTCGGGGGGAACCTCAACAAAAACCCTTTGGGTTGGAAGGCCCCGGGGGAGGGGGGTCAGGGGGCCCTCCCTTTGCCCCAAAGCCCGCCTCTGTCCCTTGGGTTTTCCCCCCAGCCAGAGATCACTTTGGGTTTCTGGGCTCAGCGCCACTTTTTAGCAAGGTTGATTTCACTTTAAAATTTAGTCCCCAAAAGACCAAATCGGGGTCCCTCAAAATTTATCCCAAAGAAAAAAACCCCAATAAAAACTAAAAATTTTTTTTTAAAATTTCCCTTTAAAATAAAATTTTTCCAAAACCCCCTTTTTTTGATCCCAAACATCAATAAAAACGCATAACGAAAAGTAAACTTTGGGCAGTACATTTAAGGACAAATAGAAACAGATAAATAAACCCCAAGATACGGCCCCAAAAGAAACCTAATCACAAAAAAAACACTATATATCCATTTTATTTCCCCTGTCCCCAGCCCTACCCTTCCCCTTTTGGGGATAGGTAATTATGGGGAAACGTCCTGATGAGGAGGGGCCCCTACCCAGAGGTTAACTAAACCCCCGGGAATCCCTCTCTTAAATTTCCCCATCCGGGGCAAAAAAGTTAAACAAATACTTATCTATTCCCTGTGGTAAGATAAATTTCCCCTCCCGGGCCAGAAAAATCCCCCCCCGCTTTCCCCCTCAATAAGGTTTATCCCGGGGGGCTTTATTTGTTAAAAACTGTAAAGAGTTGCCCCCAAAGATGTTTTTGGGGCGTCCAAAAATCGTGGCGCAAAAATCTTTTCAGCAAAATATATCAAGTCCCCGATGAACCTTATTGAAGGGGAAAAAAAGTTGGGAGATTTTTCTGGCCCCCTTATGGGATTTAACTTCCACAGGGGAAAAGATAAAATATTTGAATTTTCTTTTTTGGCCCCGGGTAGGGGGAAAAAGAGAGGGATTACCAGGGTTTGTAATCCTCTGGTAGGGGCCGTCCTCATCAGGACGAATTTCCCCATAATTTCCTATCATAAAGGGGGCAGGATAGGGGTGGTTTCAGGGATAGTTTAAAAGGATATATATGTTTTTTTTTTTTGATTAAAAATGCTTTGGGGACCTTTTCTTTGGGGCCCTTTTTTTTCTTACCCAAATTTTCCCCCAAATGTACTGCCCTTTGTGTACTTACGTTATGTCTGTATCTATTGATGTTGGTATCAACAAATGGGGGTTTTGTGAATATATTTTAAGGTTTTTAAAAAAAAATTGTATTTTTTTGGGGGTTTTTTTCATTTTGGGATGTATATAGCAAGGGAACAATTTGAGGGGGGCAGCAGCAGCTATTTGGGCAGCGAAGAAATGGGCCAATATCCCCTGCTTCTTGCAGTAGGTGGCAAAGTATAGATGTGGAGAGTGGCATGGGAGGTCATGTTGTAGGAGGTCAGCCTCGGCATACCAAGACCGGTGATGAGGACAGCAGTGACGATGAAACACAAATAGATGATGATGTAGCCGACCGCACTTGGGAGCCGGGTGAGGCAAGGGCTTCATCATCGTCAAGAGAGGGGCGTCAGCTTGCGCGTCAGGCAGCAGGGGCAGCCAGCAAGTGGGTCGTGTGTGGCCGTGAGTCCCGCAAAGGGTAGCAGCAGTGTGAGGTCGGGGGCCAAAACGGCCCCCGGGGTAAAAAACCCGCTTCGCTGGTCCAAGAAAGTAGCGGCAAAGGGGCTCAGCGAGGCAGCGGCGGCATTAGTCACTCAGTGACTGGCGTTGTGGCAGTTCTTTGCTAAGACACCGGAGGAGCCGAATATGGGTATATGTAGAATCTGTGGGCAGAAAGTGAAGCGTGGCCAGGGAGCTAACATTGGCACCACGGCCCCTCGCCAACACATGCAGCGTCATCATCCGGTGGCCTGGGAGAAAAAGTGGCTCAGATGTGGTGGTCCTCCCGCCGCCGCAGCAACAGCAGCAGGCGCAGCGCCCCGTGGCACTCATGCCAATTGCAGCAGTCAAGGCTCCACCACCTCTGCAGAAGGGAGCTGTTTTCTCTTGACATCATCTCCCGGTCCAGATGCTCCTGCTCCTCACTACTCATGGTGCCAGCAGTCGTTCAGCGAGGCGATTGCAAAGAGACAACAGTATGCGTCCAACCATCCTAAGGTGCAGCAGCTGACCGTGCTCCTGTCCAAGTTGTTGCTATTGCAGTCCCTCCCTTTCCAAATGGTGGACTCTGCACCATTCAGAGAACTAATGGCTTGTGCCCAGCCGAGATGGAGAGTTCCAAGCTGTAAATTTATTTTCCAAAAAGGCGTACCAGCACTTCATAAATATGTAGAACAGAAAGGGGGTCAGTTCTTGAGCTTTTTCGGTTTGTTCCAAGCTGCATGGCAGCGCGGACGTCTGGAGCTGTAAACTACGGTCAGGGCCAGTACATGTCCTTTAAAGCCCATGGGTGAATGTGCTTCCTGCCCCGGCCAACCAACAACTTGGACAGGAACGCCGTTTCTCCCCCACGTTGTCAAAATGCTGCCCTGC
>JAODAL010057701.1:0-22521 GCA_025379985.1 Phyllomedusa bahiana | reverse complement strand
GCCCAATTCCAAGAAATATTTCAACAGTAAACTTTTAATAATAAAGCAAATTGAAAATGCAAGGGTCTACACTAAGTCGGGGTTGCACAATATCCAGTATTTTTTTAAAGAGCTTGTCTGGTTGCCAGTAGATGTTTCCCTTTAAAATTCTCTGCCTAACTCCCTAAAATCTGCAAATCTCTGATCTAACTAAGTCTAAGGATCACAGCTAAAAGTAGAGCTGTCTCTGTGAACAAATAGAATAATTTCGCTGAGCTGTTTGCACAGAGGCAGAGCGCACGTCCTACTCCTTTGAGATACTGACACACTCTGATCATGAACAGGAAGGGCTGTTCTATGTAAAACGAGGTCATGTGATTTTTCCAGCCAATCGCAACCATACACATCCCAGTCATGACATCACACACACAGCTCACTCTGCTCTATTCTGTAAGCTGATTTGCTGGCCGCCAAAATGACAGGAAGTGCCGAACATGGCGCAATATTAATAGATGATGCACAGATTTTAACCTAAATTATCGCGTGTTCTAAAAAATCCGATCACGTAAATACCGTGCCGATTTCAACTTTGTCGATACTAATCGCTCAACACTAGTGTCAACTAATCCATAATGACCCATGCTATAAAATTATTAAATTGCTTAGGGTATGTTAACATGACTGTTTTGGATGCTGCTTTTGAAAATGGATTCTGCACTTAAACAGCATCCAAAACAGACTGCAACCTGCCTCACCAAGTTTTGGAAAGTGAAAAGGATTCATGCCAAGCCTGGATTCAAGGTTTTGCCCTTTACCAGTGCAGAGCAGAACTTACTGACTGCTTGTTTAAGAGGTGATGAGTGCTTCAGAAAGGGAGTGGCTCATTGGGGAGAGGCACCATGTCGATGTGTGAGGATTTAAAAAAATAAAATAAAAATTGCCTTTTGCACCTCACTGGACTTTTACATAAAATAAAGGCATTATGGGGAGAGAGTTAAACGCTCCAGCACCCTCTACTTGATGTAGCCATCCTCAGTTTGCTTGTGACTCACCGAGTCTTGGAAAGCGAAAAGGAGTTATGCCAAGCCAGTATCACTCATCTGCATACAGCTGTTGCTGGGTTTGCCCTTCATCACTGCAGAGCAGAGCTTACTGGCTGGCTGGGTGTGAGGCGATAAGTGGCTCTGAAAGGGCCTTTTCTTGAGGCAGATTCAGAACTAAATTTCATTGCTGAATCCATACATGTATGTCTAGGCAGACATCTGCTTTTAAATTCAGTTTCAAAGCCATGTCTGACATTGCAAATCCACGTCCAAAAACCATGCTGACTCTGCCTTGTGAACATACTCTTTTACTACAGGAAAAAACAACCTGAAAAACTGCATCTGAATAGTGTTTTTTTGTTTATCCTACCTCTGAAGTCAAGAAGTCATATGTACATATGGTGCCATAAAACAAGAAATCTGTTGAAAAAAGGCCACAGTTTTGTTATGTAGTTATAAAAAGGGGGCTTAATTATGCAAAAGTAGTAGATCATGATAAAACCATATACACATGGTATTATTGTAAACTACATTTTGCAAGGTGAACACTGAAAAATAAATACCAAAAGTAAAATTTATGTTATTTTATACATATTATGTCCCTCCTCCATATTGAGCCTTTAAAAAATACACCTCATTCACTACTAAAAAATCCTCTTATGAATATGTAAATGGAATAGGCCCAAACCGTGTCCTTAAACAGTTAAACTTTATTCAACTGTTTGTTGTAATTAAAAACAAAAAGTAAAAGCATGTGATTTTATTATATTTCACTTTATGTTCTAATAACAGGATCTTTGGATGAAATACGAATTGAGGTTAAAGAGGAGTCCCCAGATACAGCAAACAGTGGCGTAGCTTTCATATCTGTCAGTAAAATATATCCAAACAACAAGGTGGCAGTGAAGAATTTAAGCCTCCACTTTTCTGGAAATAAAATTACTACTATCTTGGGTCCAAATGGTGCTGGAAAAACAACAATCCTGTAAGTTTACCTCACAAATACATAATGAACAAACATTAAAATGTACCTGAAATGCAAAGTATTGCTCCAGAAGAGATAAACAGGTAAAGGGGTGTTCCCATCTCACACATTGATAGCATATGAGTAGAATCCCACCTATAAATATGCCCTCAATGTGCGAGATGGCACATTGCATTCAGCGTTTGAAACAGTCCTCTATTCAAAAACAGACTAATATCGACACTGCCTACTTACAATTTCTTTTACTTTATTTGATACTTCTAAAAGCACCACCCACGAGTTTCTAACAGGATTCCATTCCTTGTTCACAGCATAATGTTGGAACAAATCCCACCCTTAAATAGCGTTAAACATTAACCATAAAAATATTGGATAGGCTAATTATTATTGACAAGCGATCTACTGGCTGTATACTTTTACAAAGCAATACATAAATGTTGCCATATTACATATATAAAAGGTTTTTAATATGGAATCTCTAGTAAATTAAGAAAAAAAAGCACAACATAATCACAATTTCACAATTTTTTAACTTATTTTGCTGACAGTGATGGAATGAGTTAAAGGAGGTTAAACAAACTGCACTTAACCCAACAGGGAGTTACCAACTGTTTGCTGTGTAGAAAGCTGTTACTATATACTCTATTTATAGATTATATCCACATGTGCTATACCAGCCAACATGTCATTATAAGGCTTGGTGTACACCGCGTTTTTTCACTGGATGACGGATCCGTTCTGACACAGGTAAAAACGGATATGTTAACTAGGGATGAGCGATTGTTTCAACTATCGTTATCGAGTCAATAGTCGGTATCGGCAATTATCATGCCGATAGTCGATAACAGATTATCACCGATGACCATTAAAGTCTATGGTCATCGGTCATCTAAAGACAATTAGGCAACAAGAGTCACAGAAAAAAAGTCACAGACTATTCACTATCCCTGTTCTGTACCGCAGCATGACCCTTAAACCTCTCTGACCCACAGATTAAAAAGTGCGGAAAAAAGGAGTTTTTGAACCACCATTTTAGTTGAACTGGATATTGACTATCCCTGTCCTGAACCGCAGCATGACGCTTAAATCTACATGACCCACAGATTAAAAAGTGCAGTAAAAAGGAGTATTTGAACCACCATTTTAGTTGAACTGGACATTGACTACCCCTGTTCTGGACCGCAGCATGACCCTCAAACCAGCATGACCCACAGATTAAAAAGTGCTGGAAGAAAGTAGTCTTTGAAGCAGTATTTTAGTGAAATGGACATTGACTATCCATATCCTGTAACGCAGCATGACCCCAAACCCGCACAGGTGCCCTTATGGACCATCAGTAGAAAATTTTGCAGTAAGAAATAAACTATATTAAAAACCAACTAGTTTTCCAATACTTCTGCGGCTAGAGGTACTTGCCATTCTACTGGTGACATTGTTCCACCGTGACATTAGAATATGAAGCAAACGAAACGGATGTCCCCAGTAGGTCAACGAGGCCTGTCTGAAAATCCTGCATTCTATTCTCAAGTGGGTTGAAGGAAATTACTGTCAAGGCAGGTGAGGCTTGTTAACTGATTACACAGGTTCAGCTAGCAGGGCCAGAGTTACAGTGGGTGCGGTGAGAGCCAAGGCTGGTGTTCGTCATCTATTAACACGCAGGTTCAGCTAGCAGGTCCGGAGTAACAGTGGGTGCGGTGAGAGCCAGGGCTGGTGTTCGTCCCTCTATTAAACACGCATGTTCAGCTAGCAGGGCCGGAGTTACAGTGGTTGCGGTGAGAGCCAGGGCTGGTGTTCGTCATCTATTAACATGCAGGTTCAGATAGCAGGGCTGGAGTTACAGTGGGTGTGGTGAGAGCCAGGGCTGGCGTCTGTCATCTATTAACACGGCAAAAATGCCCTTATGATGCAGCAACGAAAACAGTCGTGCTGAAGCAGAGTGCGGAAGTGGAAGTGTGAGCTAAGACCTCCAGCCTTCCTCAGTACACCCGTCAAGACCTGGGTAGCGCTTGAGAAATTTCTGCCTCACGAGAAGAGCTTGCCCCTCTTTATGAGTGCGGACCAATTGAGCTTCACTTGGAAACGCTGTTGGTTGACGCTCCTGTTCCACCCAGGTGCCCTTTTTCTTGGCTTTCTTTTTCTCATTTTACTCAACGTGTTGGAGGAAATTGTCTCTGTTCTTGGGGTGACGAATGTGCTCCATACTCTATGTCCTCTGAATAACCTACATCTAAGTCTTCCTGTACCTCCCTTGTACAATTCAGAGGAATATCTGTATCAGCTATTTTGTACATGCAAGTTTTTTTAGTAGTTTAATTCTAGAAAACACATTTTTAAAATTGGATGGAATCCCACCACGCATTTGTTTCTCTTTCTTTTTATTGTATTAAATGGGTTGTCTCACTACATTGCTATCTATGTTAAAGCTCTTGCAAAAACAAGTCATTTTGCAATATGTATCCATTAACAGTGTTCTACCTATTCCTGTTTTTGACAGCACCATGCCCCGTAAAATTCAAAACATGACCCTTCAGCCACTATTGACAATTGTGAAGAACAAATGTCTGTTAAAAAACACATTTTTTACAATAGGACCTGTAGTATAGCTGTATTTCACAGCAACATCCCCCCAAAAATTCAAAACATGACCCTTTGGCCACTGTTGACAATTGTGAAGAGCAAATGTCTGTTAGAAACCACATTTATTATAATAGGACCTGTAGGATAGCTGTATTTAACAGCAACATGCCCCAAAAAATTCAAAACATGACCCTTTGGCCACTGCTGACAATTATGAAGAACAAATGTCTGTTAGAAACCACATTTTTTAACATAGGACCTGTAGTATAGCTGTATTTCACAGCAGCATGACCCAAAAAAATTATAAAAATGACTTCTCAGCCACTGTTAAAAATTGTGAGGGAGAAATGCCACTTAGAAGCCACATTTCTGTTCCAAAGGACCTTGATTATAGCTGTATCTCACAGCACCATGACCCCAAAACCATTGACAGTGCGAAAAATTTTAATGAAGAAGTGAGTAAATGGAATACGTTTTTTTCATGAAACCGTGTACAATTGGTGTCTTTTACAGTCTCCTCACCGCAAAACCAGCAAAATGACCTTTTGGGAACTGAGAATAAAAATTGCAGTAAGAAATGATCATTTAAAAATTTTTTTTACAAGAGGATCATTTCTATTTGAAGAGGAATGTGAAGTAGACCAGCAACTTATCGGTGACCTTGGCAATTGGGGCCACAACATCATCAGAGATTCACGCTTGATTCATCTTGATGAATGTCAAACGATCCACATTATCTGTGGAAAGCCGGATGCGTTTGTCTGTAATGACTCCTCCAGCTGTGCTGCTGGGCAGGACAACATCTCTATGGCGTGGCGAGCGAGCTCGGGCCATTCATCCATTTTGGATACCCAGAAGTCTATTGGGTCCGGAACACATACAAAAACATTGGTGTTGAGACGCAGATAGTCGTGCGCCATGATCTTAAGCAGGTCTCTGTGTGTTGTAGGTGTGCCCTGCATTACATGCGTTGGTGAGGTGGTAAATAAGGATTGCCAGAGGTCACCCATTAGGCTTCTGCCACAATGTCTGCTGCAGCTACTTGGCACCCTTTCTGACGTTGTTCCACCGTGACATTTGAAGAATGTGAAGCAGATGCAACAGATGTCCCCCAGTTGAATCAATCAGCACGGTCCCCAATTCCTGCATTGTACTCTCTATTTGGGTGGGTGGAAGGAAAGTGCTGAGTTTCGCTTTGTAACGGGGATCGAGGAGGGTGGCCACCCACTAAATGTTGTTCATTTTAAAGGGCCCTTAATGCGAGGATCATGTTGGAGAAGGAGGGCACCCAAAGGGCACTCTGTGAGAGATGGAGCCTGATTTCCAAAGCCTCGGGGTCGAAGGGCCAGCAAACTGATCTTCCCCTCATCTTCCACCTCCGCCTCAAAGCCATGCCAACCTCTTTCCAAGGCAGGGACGTCGGTAACGTTGGTGTCCAGGAATACCTCATCCTCCTCCTCCGCTTCCTCCGTTTCCTCCGTCTCACCTTCAACACAGCCCTGACTTGCCTCAGATTCTGTACCCTGAGAGCTGAGGCGCTGCCTTTCACCAGCCCTGGACCCCGAACCACCGCTTAATGAAGACCGATAAAGTTTTTGAAACTGTCCGGGCCTTCTGGATTCGACGGAGAGAAAGGCTCTGTGTTTGCATCTGTGTCTGTCTCCTCCTCCGTCGCTGGTGGGACCTGCTGTTTCAGAGTGTCCAACGATTGTTCCTGAACTAAGATCACCACAATGCTCATGCTGACTAGGGCATTGTTCGCACTGACCATTTTGGTGGCTTCTTCAAAACTGGCAAGGATGGTGCAGAGCTCTTTCACCTGCCTCCACTCTCGGTGGCTCAACACCCCAAGGTCCGCACCGCTGCTTGTCAGGCCATGTGTCACTTCGTACTGCGTAATGGTATTGCGCTGCTGCCACAATCACTGCAGCATGTGGAAAGTGGAATTCCAGCATGTTGCCACATCAACAATGAGACGGTTGACGGGGAGGCCTTGCTGATGATATAACGCAGCCAGCCGGGACGAAGCAGGGTGCGAACGGTGGAAGTGTGAGCTCAGACCTCGAGCCTTCCTTAGCAGGCATCCAGGACCCGGATAGCTCTTTTGAAATTTCTGGACGACGAGGTTCATGACGTTTGCCAGGGAAGGGATGTGCTCCAGCCTACCGATCTTAAGGGCCCGGGCCCGGAGATTTTGACCATTTTCGCACCCACTTTGCCTGGCCCCCAGGTTCTTGTCACCCAGCCAGCGCTCCGGTCTCGTTGTTTAAGAGCCCCTCCACAGCTCCTGAACCTGTGTGTTGACGGTTTTCAAGACAGATTAATTTCAACACGGCCTGGTTTCTCTGGGCATGTGATGCTACCAGTGGACCTTTGGGGAAAGAATCCTGCACCATCTCTGCGGTTTTGAAGAGCGAGCACCGAGCCTGAGAGCCACCGTCACCACCAGAGACATCCCCCAGCTCACCCATGAGCTGTCACAGAGATATAGCGGCCTTGGCCGTGCTTACTAGTCCATGTATCGGTGGTGAGAAGGACTTTGCAGGACACAGATGCAGACAACGCGCTGCAGATTTTAGTTGACACGTGGCTGGCCAGGACAGGGACGGCTTTTATGGAAAAGAAATGCCTGCTTGGCATCTGGTATTGGGGGCAGTGTCCACCAGACGGAAAGGCAACATTTCCAAGGCCAAAAGCCTCGCCATGCCGACATTCAGGCTTTTGGCTTTGGGATGGTTTGGGGGGAAAAAGTGTTTCTTTCTGCTCCCAAACCCCTGGAGAAAAAAAGGCGGGGCTGCTAACTGGCCGCTTACGGCTGCAGGTCAAGTGGAAGGAAAAAGGGGGTGGGAAAGGTCTCGGCGGTGGGGGGGGGTTTCCGGGGGCGAGGTGGAGGTTAAGCGAGGCGGACCTTGCTCAGACCGAGAGCCATGGGCACTGGGGAACGCTTGGTCTTGGAATGGCGGGGGGCGGAAACAGAGGGGTGTGACAGGGTTGGAAGCCCGGGGACCGGGTGGGCCTTTTTTCCCCAAAGTGTTCCCTCCATTTCAACTCGCATTCGCTGCATGGATAAATGTTTGGTGGTGGAAAAACACCTAAGATTCTTTCCCTCTGATGCGTTTTACGCAAAGGGCTATGATACACTGGTAAATAAGGTTTTTGATCGAAAAAGGCCCAGGCTTGACAGGTCCTGACCTTTTGACGGATAAGCAGGAGCGGTGTTTCCCTCTGATCATGGCGGCGGAATAATCTCGCGGATTTGTGCACCCCCCTCCCCCTTTTTGAGGCGGCCCCGTACGACACTAACCCCATCGTTTCCCCTCCTCCATAATAAAAGCCCCCCAAGCAAATACCTGAAAAACCACTTTGGATCCCCCCAATGTCGTCACATCTCATCATCATCCATCACACAGTTGATTTCCTCTCTGACTTCTGCATGCTAGCTGCAGGCTACAAGCAAAGCACTAAAGGGCATTGCCGACCGCCCGGGTTTTTTGCCGATTAAACCCGTTTTTTTTCTCCTCCTCTGGGGGCATAAGCGTTTTGGGTGTCAAGCAGTAAAATCATCCTCTTTGGCCTCTTGATCTTTAGAAATGCCTTCGCCCCCAACCCGCTTTTTGCCCAAAAAGAGGCTTTTCAGAAAATTGATTATCCACAGTGGTGGGTACACGATTTTACTTTGGGCTCCTTCGCTTCATTTTGGACGGAGCTGACGATGCTGTGACGACATTTTGGGCCCGGGCTGGGGACGAGGAGGGAAAACTGCTGGATCAGGGTTTCATTAACCACTGAAAAACAGATTGGCGACGCTGTTCGTTTCTGAATTTACAGGGGGGGACCGACCCACGATGACAGGCCTGACAGTTCTGCAAAACCGAAGTCCCTGGCTTGCGTGTTGCGCCAGCATGGGAAAGGCCACCTTCCGTACTTACCCCCATGTCCTACCCCCTCTTTGCTCGCTTACCACCTGCGTTCCCTCCAGTTCAGAAATATAAAAATGTAAAAGGTTTGGGAAAGTTTTTTTTAAAAGTCCTTTTTTGAAAAAACGGCAAACCCCAGCTATTTTCCCTTAAATCCTCTAATTTCCAACAGCCAACTAGGATTAGAAACGAATTCTTTCTCTCAAATATCGGAAATGCATCGGGGGAAGAACCCAACAAAAATCAACAGTGTTATTCCTTTATCCCTGAATTTCAACTGCCCAGTAGGACTAGCAGTTGATAGTTTTTTAACAAACTATCGTAAAATGCACGATTAGGCCAAAATGAACGTACTGAGTGAAATAGTGTAATTATGGATTAATATGGCGCTCTTCGCACCACTGACTACAGGGGCATTTTACTATGAAAAATGTTTTAACACCTTTGCGTACAACTGAGCTCTATGCGCCAAACAGCCCGGTCAATGAGTTTTTAAATGTTATATGGATTAATATAGGGGCCCCTTTCGCACCACTACAACAGGGAAAATTTACTATAAAAAATGTAAAAAACAATATTGCGTAACCTGAGCTTTTTTGGGGCAACGAGCCCCGGACTCCCTTTTGGGAGATTTTAATTTTTTAGGATTAATATGGGCGGCCTTCGCACCATGCAAAAATGGGGGAATTTACTTAAAATTGTTTTAACAAAATTTGGGGGGCCCTGTTTGAACGGGTTTTTAAGCCTTTTTTTTGGCGTATACTGCGTTTCCCCGGGCCCGAATCCCATGGGGAAACGGGGGGGGGGGTTGCAGTTTTGGGCGCGCGTTCCCCCCTTTCACCCGGGCCCCCCATTGAAGGGGGGGGCTTTGGGCGCGTGTAGGCTTTTCCGGGGGGGGAACCGGGGGCCTCGAAAACTCCGGGAATTTTAAGTGCGAGTGGGAAAAGGGCGGGGGCGCGTGCAGTGTCAGCAGCTCCCGACAAAAGGCAGACCTGTTTGATTTTTGGCTAAATCCCTCCGGCGGCGGAAAAATTTTGAAGAAAGACCCGGAACCCGGGAAGCAGATGGGAAGATCGCGACAAAAATTCTCGGCGCCCCGCCCGTGAAAGCTGGAGTATGTTTCCAAAAAAATGCTTTATAAAGGGGGAAAAAATGTCAGTTAAAGGGTCAAACCTCAAAAATAAAAAAAAATTTAAAAAAAAAATAAATTTTCCAAAAATCTAAACGGGAAATTATAAAGAAATCGGATTTTGGAAATTCCCGGGGGAAATACAAAAATTTCCCAAATTTCTGAAAGTTATTTAAATTGGTCCGGCCAAAAACCCGGGCCCAAATCGAATAGGGAGGACTGTGAACCTTTAAAAACCCAAATGGAAAAACGATTGCCCAATTAAATAAACCCGGGGGACATTTCCCAAAAAAACAGAAAAAATTGCAGAAAAGGGGAAAATTGGTTGAGTTTAGGGGTTGGCTATCTCACCCAAATCAAAAATAGGAGCGACAAGCCCCCTTTAAATAGCCTATAAAAGAAGTTTAAACCAAAATTAAAAATCCAAGGGGGGCCCAGTTAAAAATTTACAAAAAAAAGGGCGATAAAGCTGATTGGTTAAGGGCGAGGGGGTTTGGGCCCTTTTTCCCAGCCAATCAAGCGCGAGCTACTTTTCCCATTTTTCCCCTATGGAGAGAGGGGCCAAAAATAAATTTCTGGGGGCCTCACCCCCCCGGGGCGGCATGGAGTTTGAATAAAAAAAATAATTTTTATTAACCCCGTAAAAAAATTATCGATATAGCGCTAAAACCTTTTTAAAAAAAAGCACTTAAATCCCTAACAACCCCGTTTGTCGCCGAGACCGGCGTACAAAAAGGAAATTTGCTTAGAGGAGAATTGCCGGGAAATACAGAAATTTTTTAAATTTTTTAAAAGCTCTTCTATTGGTCGGAAATTAAACCCCCCAATCAGAATAGGAGCAAACAGTGCCCAAAAAAAAACATGGAAAATATTGACCAATCAGAATAGGACCCAAAAAGGCCCATTTTTATTATGGAGAAGTTTTAAACCTTTAAAAATCCAAGGCGGGACATTTTTAAAAATTTTACAGAAAAAATTCAAAAAAGGTTTTTTTGGGTGAGCAGCGGGGGCTGGGTTTATCCCACCCAATCTATGGGGGCGGGCTTTTTTCCCCCCTTTGTAGTCTATGGGGGTTTCGGGCCAAATTTTGAAATCTCGGCGCTCGCGCCTTTGGGGGCATGGAGTATTTAATAAAAAAAAAAATTTTTTGATTAATTTGGTAAAAAATTATAAACATAAAGAGCAAAAACCCTTCTGAAAAATAAATTTTTTAAAAACCCCCAAAACAATGGTTTGTCGCCGAGACCGGGGGCTTAAATGGGGAAATTTGGGCAATAGAGAAAAATCCCCGGGGAAAACAGAAATTTTAAAATTTTTTAAGCCTTCTGATTGGTTGGCAAAAAACCTCCCAAAATCTGAATAGGGCGACAGTGGCCCTTTAAATATCCAAGGGGAGGAAAAAATTGACCAATCGAATAGGAGGGGAAGGGGAACCCTTTTTAAACCTTTGGGAAAAAAATTTGCCCAATCATATTTCAAGGGGGAAACATTTCAAAATCCCAGAAAAAAGGCAAAAACCGGGGTGATTTGGTTGATTGGGGGGGGTTTCGCCCAGCTTGGGCCAATAAAAGCGGGGAGCTACTTTTCAAAAATTTTCAAATGGGGAAAAGAAAATTCCGAGCAAGCTCTGTGATTGGCTAATTTAAAAAGGGTGGCCCCGTTTTTTGGGACCAAGGGGAAGAGGGGGAGCGACGCCCCTAGGGGTTTTCTAATCCCAATCTGAAATAAAATTTTAACTTTGGCCGAAATCAAATTTTAAGACTACAGAAGTTGTCCGATGTTGTATTAAAAATTTAAAAATATTATGTGGGTAACGAAAAAAAAAAAAATTTAAATTTAAAAAAAATCTTTTTTATTTCTTTTTTTTCGTTATCCAAGGTTCCCAAAAGTATGGGTGCAACGAAAAGAAAAAATAAACATGATTTGAATTTTGAAAAGGGCAAATTTTTTTTTCTAAAAGGTTAAAATGGGTCTTTAGCCCTATTTGTTTTGGGCAATTTTTTCCCCATAGGAAAAAAATTTGGGGGCCCCGGAGGCGGAGGGGGAAAGGGGAAAGGGGAAGCGAGAAAGTAACGGGGGAAAAAACATATAGAAAATCGAAAGAGAAATCTCGGGTCTCAGGCCCTGCGGCATGGGATGATTAAAAAAAAATTTTTACTTTTTTAAAGGGGTAAAACAAATTTCAGAAAAAGAGCTCAAACCTTCCAAAAAAAAAAAATAAAATTTACTTTTTCCCAAAAAAAAGAAGGGGGAACATCAGGAATTTGGATATTGGAAAAAGCCCGGGGAATACAGTAAAATTTAAAAATTTTGTAAGCGCTTCTCATTGGGGCCGGGAAAAAACCCGAAAAATCAAAAAGGAGGGAAATTGGGCCCATTAAAACCTTGGGAGAAGTATAACTAGAGATGGGGAAAATTTTCCCCCAAAATTTGGTTCGTTAAATTTGCCAATTTTTTTCGGCAAAAAATAACTTTGTTTTCCCAAAATTTTTCGGGACGAATTTACGTTAAAAAAAAAGATTTTTCCAGGGTCACAGAGCCTGCAGGGCTGTAGAAAACTTGTTTCCCGCTTAAATATGCATGGGGGGGTTGGTTTGGTCCTTCATACAATGTTGTGTTTTAGTTTGACAACCAAAATGCTGCCCCCGCTCTTTGAAACGCTTCCTTCTAAAATTCCCCTTTCCCCTTAAAAGGGCAAAAATGAACCCAAAAAAATGAAGGGGGAAAAATTGCCTGATAAAGTCATGGGCGAAAAGTGGAAAAAAAAAGCTGAGGGCTCAGGTGGCAAAAATCATGGGAAAAATGTGGGGGGTGACGGCGGCAGCCCCCAGCAGCATGAGGTCCCGAGAGTGGCAAAATGAAAAATTTCTGGAGGTGGGAAAAACATGGTAAAGGGCCAAAAAGGGCAAAAATTTAACGTGTGGGGTTTGGGCCGGCAAAAACACACAGCAGCATGGGTCAAACCGTGGGGACAATGACAGATTTTGGGAGGTCACCGGATCAGCCACAGGGAAACAGCATTTAGGGTCAAACAGTGGCACAAAAGACAGTGTTTTTTAAAGGGCAGGCCCGCCACCCAAACAGATGGGTAAAACAGTGGAAAAATGGGAAAATTTTTTTGGAAATTTGGCCCCAAAAAAAGGAGTAGGGCACCGAGTGGGGGCAATGCACAGTGTGTAGGTCTGGCCAAACAGCCACAGCTCAGCATGGGTCAGACAGTGGAAAAAAGAAATTTGTTTGGGCCAAAAACCCGCAGCCACAGCAAACAGCAAAGGGGGTCAGGGCAATGGAAAAAAATGACACAGGTTTTTGTTAAGGGGGGGCAAAGGCAGCAGCCACAGCTCAGCATGAGGTCAGAAAAGTGGGGTAAATGACATTATGGGGGTGGAAAAACAGGAAATAGGCCACAGAGTGGGACAAGGGAAAAGTGTGTAGGTTTAAGGCAAAAGCCCCAGCAGCAAACATGAGGGCAACAGTGGCCCCAATGCATTTGGGGGTGGTAAAAACAGGGGAAAGGCCACGGTGGGCAATGACCAGTTTTGGAGGTCACGGGCAGCCCCGCCACAAAACAAGGGCCAAGCAATGAGGTCAAAAAAACCCGTTTGGTCACCGTGGGGTTAAAAGGGGGAGAAAAGGGGGGGGGGGGGGGGGGGGTGGTAAAAGTTTTGGAACCAATGACCCTAGGGAAAAGGTGGCACTAAAACACGGAAAAGGAAAAGCCCTACAGAATGGAAAATGACACAGTGTGGAGGTCATGGCAACCCCCCAAGCCCCAGCAAGGAAACCGGGAAGGTTTTTAGGGGAAAAAAGGGTAGGGACAATTGGGAAAAACACAGTGTGTAGGCCAAAAGCAACACACAAGGCAACTGCCCTGAAAGGGGCAGGGGGAAGAAACACAATGACAAAAACAAAAAATGTGTAGGTCACGGCAGCAGCCCAAAAAGCAACAAGAGGTCGACAGTGGGACAATGACACAGTGTGTAGGCCGGGGAGCAGCCCACAAACAGCACATGAGGTCCCGGGGCAGTGGACAAGACACAGTGTGGGGGGTCCAAAAGGGAAACAGCCCAGCAGCCATAGGTCCGACAGTGGGACAAAAGACATTCTGGAGGTGGGAAAAAAAAGGAAAAGGCCACAAGTGGGGGAAAAATGACAAAGTGTGTAGGTCAGAAGCAGACACGCGCAGCGTGGGTCAGACAGTGGAAAAATGACACAGTGTGTTTGGTAGAGGGGAGCAAACAGCAAAAGAGGGCAGACAGTGGGAAATTGAAAATTCGGAGGTGGGAAACATGGGAGGCCAACCGGGGTGGCCAAAAAAGACGAGAAGTGGGGTGTTTACGGGGGGGGGGCCGCATGAGGGTCAAACAGTGGAAATGACCCTTTGGAAAGGGGGCCCAAAAACTGGAGTAGGCCCCGAATGGGGAAAAATGACAGAGAGTGGAAAGGGGGACGGCCGGGCAGCGCAGAGGGCCGACAGTGGCAAATGGGCATTTGGGGGGGGCAAAAACAGGAATAGGCCCCCCCGAGTGGCACAAAGAAGAGTGTGTAGGTCCAGGCAGCAGCCAGGGGGCAGCTTTAGGGCAGGAGTGGGCCCAATGACAGTTTTGGGAGGCACGGCAGCACCCCAGGGAAACAGCAGAGGTCAGACAGTGGCACAATGACATTTGGAGGTGGCAAAAAAAGGAGTAGGCCAAAAGATTTGGGGGCAATCACCGGGGTGGGGGGTCACGGCAGGGGCCACAAGCCAGGCCTTTAGGTCCCCTTAAAGTGGCAAAAATGACTTTTTGGAGGGGTAAAAACAGGATTAAGGCCCCAAAAGGGGGAAAATTAACCCCAGTGTGGGGGAAAAGGCCCGCGGCCCCACGCCAGCATGAGGTCAGCGTGGCACAATGACAATTTTGGAGGGGGCAAAAACAGGAATAGGCCCCCAGAGTGGGCAAAAAATGACAAGTTTTGTATGTACGGAAAAACAGCCCCCCGGGAGCCCGCTTTAGGTCAGACAGTGGAAAAAGGCCCCGTGTTAGGGGCCCCGGCAGCGCAAACTTTAGGCAGACCAGGGCCCAATTTACCCTTTGGAGGTGGCCAAAACAGTAGAAGGGCCCCCTGAGTGTCCCCAAAAAAGGGCAGAAGTGGAGGGGACGGGAGCAAACAGCATGAGGTAAGACGTGGCACAATTACATTCTGGGGGGTGGCAAAAAAGGGGGCCCAGAGTGGCACAATGACCCGGAGTGCAGGTGCGGCGGCAGCAGCATATCAGACAGTGGGGCCAAAGGCATTGTGGAGGGGGCAAAAAAAAAAAGGAATAGGCCCCAGAGTGGAAAATGACAGAGTTGTAGGTCACGGGAGCAAACCCAGCGCAGCATGAGGGAGACGTGGAGAATGACGAAATTGTAGGTCACGGCAGAAACCACATCAGCAGCATTGAGGTCAACAGTGGCCAATGACCCTTTGGAGGGGGCAAAAAAAGGAGTAGGCCCCCAAAAAGTGGGACAAGACACAGTGTTTGGAAGGGGTTATGGCACCCCAAAAGCAGCAGCATGAGGGTTTAGACAGTGGCACAATGAAAACAAAGGGGTAGGGCACAGGCCCCAACCCCCAATGAGGTCGAAAAGGGGCACAATGACAAGTGTGTAAAGGTTTACTGGGATCAGGCCCCCAGCAGCGCATGAGGTCCGACAGTGGCACAAAGACAGTGTGTAGGTCACGGGCAGAGCCCCCAGCAGCTACAGAGTCAGACAGTGGCACAATACATTTGGGGGTTTGGGAAAAACAGGAATAGGCCCCAGAATGGGAAAATGACACAAATGTGGAGGTCACCGGGAGGCCCAAAAGCAGCAGCCTTTAGGTCAAAACCTGGGACCCAAAGACAATGGAGGTGGGGAAAAACGGAGTAGGGGCCCCAGAGGGGGGGACAAAGGGCACCCGTGTGTAGGTCCGGGAAAAAGCCACAGCGCAGCATAGGTCAGACAGTGGCACAAAAGAAAAGTGTTTAAAGGGCACGGGATCAGCCCAAAAAGCAGCACCCTGAGTCAGGGCAGTGGCACAATGACAGGGGAGGGGTTTTTTTTTTTTCAAAAACAACAAAACGGCAAGCAGGGGGCCCCCAGCAGCAGCATGAGGTCGACAGTGGAAAAATGACAGAGGGGTGTAGGTCAGGCAGCAGCCAAAAGTAGCAGAATTTAGGGAAAACCGTGGCACAAAAGACATTTTGGGAAAAAAGGTTGGCCCAAAAACAGGGAGGGAGGGCCTCAAAAACGAGTGAGGGGACAAGGAAAATGGCAGAGTTTTGGGTGTGGGAAAAAATCAACCACAGCAGAGCATGAGGTTTAGGCAGTGGAAAAATGCAGAGTGTTTTAGGTCACGGACACACCACGCAGCAGCATATCTTGGTCAAGAAAAATTGGGCCCCCCAATGACAGGAGTGGGTTAAGGGCCAAAGACAAAGCCCGCCACAGCAGAGCATGAGGGGCAAAAGTGGAACAATGACAGGGGTGTGTAGGTCACGGATCCGCCACAGCAGCAGCTGAGGGCAGACAGTGGCCAATGGGCAGTGTGTAGGGCACGGCAGGGAGCCCCAGAGCAGCATGAGGTTTAGACAGTGGCACAATTTACAGGGGGTGTGTAGGTCACGGCCGCGGGGAAAATGCCCCCCAAGAGGTCAGGACAATGCACAATGGGCATTCTGGGGGGCAAAAAACAGGAGTAGGCCAAGAGTGGGGGCAAAGAAAGTGTGGAGGGGCAAGGCACGGCCCACAGCAGCGCATGGGTCTGACAAATTTGGGACAATGAAAATTTTGGAGGGGTGGAAAAAAAAATCCAATGGGTAAACAATGGTTTTGGGGGGCCCCAAATTTGGGAATGACAAAAAAAATGGCCGCAGATTGGGGGGGTGGCAATTCCCCCGGGGAAAAAGGGTTTGGGGCATAGAAATGTGGGTTGGGGTTATATTTTTTTTGGGAAAAGGAAGGGGAGTTTTTAATCCAGACTCATTTTTCCATTTTGGGTGAGGGCATGGTGGTTTTAGTTGAAGCCAAGGCATTGGTGTGTGGAAAATCTGGGATCCACGCCGATTCATTTGCAAAGTTCAAATCGTTCCCATTTCCCGTGAAAAAGAAAGGGTTTTACCCCCGGGGAACGATGGGCCCCCGCCCCAAATTTGGAAAAAACCCCCTTTGAGGGCCAAAAAATACTGGCCCGGCAGAACCCGCTTCTCCACTGAAAAAAAGGCAAGTTCGGGAACCCCCATCCCGTTTGGCTCCCAGTAGGGCCCCCCGGAAATTTATAACTGGGGGCTGGGCAGAGTGCTTTTTCCCTGTAGGCCCACCACCCGTTTGTTCGGGTATGCTCCAGGTCTGCTTTCTGCTGCTGCTGCTGGCGGAAAAACCCTTTCCTTCTAGGCGGGTTGGAAAAAGGGGGGGGTCATCAGTTTCTCCAAAACTTTAAAGGGTTTTGCTGATGTAGCTGGTACTGTTTTCCCCCCCCCCCCAACCCTTCCCCCGGCACCGCGGGGTAGTAAAAAGAGCGCTGGGAAAAAACCCCCCGGGCAAAGGGGGGGCCCATTCCCGAAAATGGGCAGCCCGGGCCCAAAGGGCTACGGAAAGGGTTTCCCTTTAAAATTTTTAGTTTGGCCCCCCCCCCCTTTAAAAGCTGGGAAAAAGGGCTCCCATTTTTGGGCCAGTTTGCGCGGGGGCCAATAGGGTGGGAGCCAGAAATCATCCCTTTTGCCCGGGTTGGGTGACATTCGGCTGTCACTAGCCCCGGGAAAACAGGATGCTGGGGGCCATCTGCAAAAGTGACTCCGGGGGGGCTTTCCTGCCTCCATCCCCAAATGTTTTCTGCCCAAAAGTTGCTTTGCGGGGGCATCTGCCTCGTTTTCCTCCTCTCCAAACACCCCCCTCCACTTTCTTCCCGCTCCTCCTCTCTTTTTCACCCGGGTAGGGAAAAATTCCTTCATTTCCCCAGACAATGCTTTTTGCTCCAATGTCCTCCTTTCCCCCCTCTCCATTTCAAATCCCCAACCGGACTTTAATTGGGCCCCGAGATGTAGTCGCCCGTCTCCTTTCCCCCCGCCCAGCAGATTTTTTTAAACTCTGTTCCAGGACATGAAGCGTGGGGAAAGCCCTTTTTTAAACCTGTAGTCCCCGGGCACTGACAAATTTAAAGTGGCCCCCCTCAATTTTCCACAAAAAACGGAGGTGAAAAAAATGAGCTGCCACTGCCTTTACATCAAAGTTAAACCCCGGGGGGTACTTTCCCGTCCGGGGCCGACATCAAAAATCGTTAAAGGGGCCTTTTTCTGTTCCTTACAAATTCCCCGGTCCAACAGGCAGGCTGGAATTCCAAAGGGTGGGAAAAAAATCGCATATCAAAGTGTGTTGGGGGAGGGCCCCTTTGGCTGCAAACCCCGAGGTGGGGGGTTCCCGGCTTTATAGAAAAGGGGTGAAGTGCATGAAAGTTTTTTCCCGGCCATTTTTTAGAATCTTTTTGAAATCGGGGAAACCCTTTAGGAACCTTTTTTTACAAAACCCGATTTAACCCCGGCCCATGCAGGGGGCATGGACCCCTCCCTCCTCAGTGCAGCGCGGGCCCAGTTCCTCCCATTGTCCATTCACCAGGGTTTTTCGTTTTTGCATTTGGGGAAAAGGGGGAAAGCCACAAAATCGATTTCTTCTGCATGACGCGGACCCAGTTCCTCCCCTGGGGTGACTTCGCTGCCGGGGGAAAGCCGGGTTTGTAGAATCCCCTTTGACCCCGCTGTCCCCTTTTCACATGGGGTATGATGGAGCAAAAACTTGTGGAGGCTGAGATGGTGTTGGGAGGAGACGGACATTGGCGCAGGAGCCGCATTTTTGAAACGGGAGGAAAAAAGGGGGCGCTCCTGCCCAAGTTGGTGGGTGGCCTGGGCCAAAAGCACATTCACCCAGGGGGGGTTTAAAGGGAAAATGTACCCCCCTGACCAAAAGTTCGCTCCAAAACGTCCGCGCTCCCTGAAACCTTGGAAAAAAACCCGAAAGCTAAATGGGAAATGGCCCACCTTCTGTTTTAAATATTTTTTTAAGTGGGGGGTTTATGCCTTTTTGGAAAAAAAATTACGGTTGGAACTCCCCTTTCAGGTTGGAACAACCATTATTTTCTCTGAAGGGGGCAAAAGTCCCCCAAATTTAAAAAGGGAGGGCCCTGGCACCAACAACTTGGGACGGGAAGAAACGGTCAGCTTTTGCACCTTAGGATTTTTTGGCGCTTTACTTTTTGGTCTTTTGCAATCCCCTTGCGAAGAATGCTGGCCCAAGGGAGTAGGGAGGACAGGAGCATCGGGAAAACCCGGGAGTTGTTTGTAAAAAAGAGAAACAGCCCCCTTTTCTGCAGGGGGGGGTTGGAGCTTTGTTTTGGGCCTGCAATGGCCAGGGTTGCCACTGGGCGGCTGTTTGCTGCTGTTGTCCCGGCGGCAGGTTTGGACCCCACTTTGGGAGTAAATTTTTGGGCCCAGGCCCCCCGGGGGTGACGCTGCATGTGTTGCCCGAAAAAAAGGGGGGCCGTGGTCCCAAACCCTTTTCCCCCCCGGGAAGCTTCATTTTCCCTCTTACAGATTTTCATATCCCCAATATTCGGCCCCCTTCCGGTGTCAAAAGCAAAGAAATCCCACCCCAGCGAGTTTTGGGAATTTTCCCCCAAAAGCCCGCACTAGGGAAACTGCCCCGCTCCTCGCTGAGGAAAAATGTAATATTTTGGGGGGGAAAAAGAAAAGGTTTTTTTTTTGGAGTCACCCCAGCTGAATAAAAATCTTAATTTTCCCCCATGTAAATTGCACCCAAAAAATTGACCACCACAAACACTAGCTTTGTAGCGTGTTACAATGCATGTTTTTTTTCGCCCAAAAACAAGAGAAAAATTGTAATTAACCTTTGCTTTTGAATTAGGCTAAGGAAAATGTAAATATTTTTTGGGGATGAAATGGCGGTTTTCTTTGGGGCCCACAGCGAAAAACACGCTTAATCAACCCCTTGATGTAATTTGCGCCAAAGAATTGAGCCACCACAAACTACTAGCTTTGTAGCGTGTTACAATGCATTGTTTTTTTACGCCACACAACAAGAGATAAATATGTAATTAACCTTTGCTTGTGAATTAGGCTACAGGAAAAATGTATAATTTTGGCGTGAAAATGACGTTTTCTGTGAGTCACCACAGCTGAAAAACAACGTTAATTAACCCCTGGATGTAAATTGCGCCAAAGAATTGAGCCACCACAAACTATAGCTATGTAGCGTGTTAAAATGCGGTGTTTTTACGCCACACAACAAGAGATAAAATTGTAATTAACCTTTGCTTGTGAATTAGGCTACAGGAAAAATGTATATATTTTGCAGTGAAAATGACGGTTTCTTGGAGTCACCACAGCTGAAAAACAACGCTTAATTAACCCCTGGATGTAAACTGTGCCAAAGAATTGAGCCACCACAAACTACTAGTTTTGTAGCGTGTTACAATGCGGTGTTTTTTACGCCACACAACAAGAAATAAAAATGTAATTAACCTTGGCTTGTGAATTATGCTACAGGAAAAATGTATATAATTTTGGCGGTGAAAATGGCGTTTCTTGGAGTCACCACAGCTGAAAAACAACGCTTAATTAACCCCTGGATGTAAATGCGCCAAAGATTTGAGCCACCACAAACTACTACTATTGTAGCGTGTTAAAATGCGGTGTTTTTTACGCCACACAACAAGAGATAAAATTGTAATTAACCTTTGCTGTGAATTAGGCTACAGAAAAATGTATATATTTTGGCGGTGAAAATGACGGTTTCTTGGAGTCACCACAGACTGAAAAACAACGTTAATTAACCCCTGGATGTAAATTGCGCCAAAGAATTGAGCCACCACAAACTACTAGCTTTGTAGCGTGTTAAAATGCGGTGTTATTTTACGCCACACAACAAGAATAAAATTGTAATTAACCTTTGCTTGTGAATTAGGCTACAGGAAAATTTATATATTTTGGGGGTGAAAATGACGATTTTTTGGAGTCACCACAGCTGAAAAACAACGTTTAATTAACCCCTGGATGTAAATTGCGCCAAAGAATTGAGCCACCACAAACTACTAGCTTTGTAGCGTGTTACAATGCGGTGTTTTTTACGCCACACAACAAGAGATAAAATGGTAATTAACCTTTGCTTGTGAATTAGGCTACAGGAAAATTGTATATATTTTGGCGTGAAAATGACGGTTTTCTTGGAGTCACCACAGCTGACAAACAACGCTTAATTAACCCCTGGATGTAAATTGCGCCAAAGACTTGAGCAGCCAAAAATGAAGTGGTATTTGTATGTAAAAACGCTGTTTCTTTAAATGAATACAACAGAACTGACTTAGATCCCCCTTGGATATTCAATGTACTGTGAGCAGATAGGTTTTAAAAGTAAAAGCAGCTGCAGTGGAGGCCTCTGGATTTCAAAAACCAATCCCCAAAAAAAAATTTAAAAAAATAAAAACTTTTAAGAGAAGAAAGCCCTCTAGAAAAGCGAACACCCCACAAAAATCGCTGTAAAAAAATCGGGTTATTCGGGTAACAATCACCGCGAGAAAAACCTTTCCCTGATCATACGGGGAGAGGAGTTTTACTCCCAGCATCGCGCCCGGGGACTTATATAGTGCGGTGACGCCCACAGAATCCCGCTGGTCTCTATTGGTTTCATCTCTGCAAAATGTCATGCAGGCAACCCCTTTTTTCCTTTCCCCCCAACTTCTTTCCCCCAAGAAACGCCATGTGCTCCAGCCTTTTTATCAATAAAAAACCCACTTTGTTTCACCCGAATTTCCCCCCAAAATTTTCGACTTTTGTTCAAAACCCCGAATTTTCCTAAAATTTTCTAAAAAAATTCCACTTCGTAGAATCATGTGACGATTCCTTTTGGCAAAATCGAGATCACCCGATATTTCCGATAGGGGGGCCCTCCGCAATGGGAAAAGGGTTTTTTCGATATTTACATCGATTTTTCGCGATGACCAAAAAGCTATGGGAGAGCAACAACACCTTAAATTATTACACCCCAAACGGGCTGGAGAAGCTAAAATTTAACATCCACAAAAAGTAAAATTTTATACTTGCTACATCAAAAGGCAACACTTTTTGGGTTTAAAAAACTCACAAAAAAAAAAGTCCGGGCCCAATTTAAACTACCCCCGTCTTGTACCACGGGCCTGCCCCTTTAAAACCTGCATCCCCCCAAAAATTTAAAAAGTGCCGAAGGCATAGGATTTGAACCATCAGGGTTACTAGAACTGGACCTTGAATACCCCCTGTCCGGAAACGTATAGGGACCCCCAAAACCCCTGCATGACCCCCCCATTTAAAAAGTCCCCGGAAAAAGGAGTCTTTCAACCACCATTTAAATTTTGAACGGGGAACCATTGCTAAACCTGCCCCGGGGCCCAAAACAGAAAGGGGACCCCCCAAACCTGCAGGGCCCCCCAACTTTAAAAAAAAAGTCCCGGGGAAAAGGGGAGTCTTTCAACCACCTTTTTAAGTTGAACGGGACATTGACTAAAACCGCCGGGGCCACAGAAATGAGCCCCAAACCTGCATGAACCCCCACTTTTAAAAAAGGGCCCAAAAAAAGGAGTTTTTTCAACCCCCGGGTTTTTAAGTTGAACTGGACTTTGGACTATACCTGTCCCGGGGGCCAAAAGCATGAGCCCCAAACCTGCATCCCCCCCCACTTTTAAAAAAATTCCGGAAAAAGGACCTTTCAACCACCTTTTTTAGTTTCACTGGACATGACTATACCTTCCGGGGCCACAGCATCCCCCCCAAAACCCGCATGACCCCCACATTTAAAAAGGGGGCCGGAAAAAAGGGGAGTTTTCAACCCCCCTTTTTTATTTTAA
>JAODAL010057700.1:0-22521 GCA_025379985.1 Phyllomedusa bahiana | reverse complement strand
CGGAACCGTAAAAAAAGACCCACTAGCTCAGCCAATCAGCTCTTTTCTGTCTTTTTACTGTATTTTGAATTATCCCGCCGTGGATTCTGATTGGTCTAAACTTCTCTATAGACTAGAATGGGTCTTTGTCGCTCCTATTCTGATTGGTCAATAATTCTCCATAGGCAAGAATGGGTCTCTGTCGCTCCTATTCTGATTGGTCAATAATTCTCCATAGGCTAGAATGGGTCTCTGTCGCTCCTATTCTGATTGGCTGAGCTAGCCAAGTCCCCGGTAGCTTAACCAATCAGCTCTTTTCAGCATTTTTACTGTATCTTGAACTATCCCACCGTGGATTCTGATTGGTCTAAACTCTCCCATAGGTTTTAATGGTTCACTGTCGCTCCTATTCTGATTGGCTGGTTTATGCCGACCAATGAGAATAGGTTTCAGAATTTGAATTACTGTATTTCCCGGCAATTTCCAATATCCTAATTCTTGAATTAGGATATTGGAAAGTGATTTTGTTTTATGTATTTTTTATTTTTTAGGTTTCAGCTCTTTTCCTGAGAATGTTGAACGCCTTTATAAAGGCGATTTTTGATTCATACTCCGCACCGACATGTGGAATGATTTCTCGCTGTTCCAGCCTGTCTCGCATCGGAACAGTTTTTCGGCGCAGCCCCGCACGGCGCCTAAGTCCCGCACTGCGCCCATGTCCCCGCACTGTGCCCCACACACACTGGCGAGGCGCGGCGGACTTTTCCCCGCATGTATGAGTACGCTACCTCCGGTGGCGAATCATAGGCGCAGCCACACACTGCGTCTCGGTCCCCGCACTGCGCCCCACACACTGGCGAGGCGCGGCGGACTTTTCCCCGCATGTATGAAAGCACTACCTCCGGCGCCGAATCCTAGGCGCAGCCCCGCACTGCGCCTCGGACCCGCACTGCGCCTAAAACACAGGCGAGGCGCGGCGGACTTTACATTGTATGTATGAGCGCGCCCCGGCCCCGACATAAATCAGGCGCAGATTCCGCCAGAAAACTAGCGGAAAGGTGTGCCCCGACCTGTCGGGATTCATACATGTGGCCCATAATTGTTATCCATTATCATATCACTAACGAATACATTTTACTATCCTAGACCATCAGGGAAGCAGCCATTATCACTTTACCACCCTGGACAACCAAGGAGATAAACATTAACCTTTTACTACCCTAGACCACCAGGGAAGCAGCTCTGAAACCAGCCATATTTATGGTAGTATAATTCTTTGAGATTAAAAATGATCTAGTTGAAAAAATGTTAAACTGTAGATTGTAAGCCCTCGTGGGCAGGGCCCTCTCTTCCTCTTTGCCAGTTGTAAGTCATTCATTGTTATCATTGTACTTGTTTGACATATGTTATGTATGTAACCCTCCCTTTGCATGTACAGTGCCATGGAATCAATGGCGCTTTAAAATAAATAATAATGTGCATGGGGTGGAGGGGAGGATTTTAAGAAGATGGGCCTCAGAACAAGTTGGGAACCACTGCTTTAAATAGTATACTTGCGCGATAAATATTGGACCCAATGTCCCATGTAGCATACTTGCTTTAAATAATAGCAAATGTCAGTTGTGGATCACTGCTTTAAAAAGTAGCAAATATCATTGTTTTTTTTATTCCTTGAATTAATATATCCATTCTTACATCAAGAACCTCACATCTACTACTTAAGGCACTCCAGAGCCTTTTCTGCTTTTTATATCCCTCGGCTGAAATCCCGGCTAAAATCTCAAAATTCCCATCCTACAGAAGACATCATCATAAACATAAAATCCCTAATAAGGTCCTTCATGCTGCGCTAATCCTGACTGCTCATGTCTTATCTCCAACTTCTGTTTAAAAAACATAATCACCTCCTTGGTTCTTTTCTACCTCCTCAGCATTTCTAAGCCACAGAACAGATTCCACCATCCCTGTATCCCTGGTGGCTTCAGTGATATCAGCTCATAAATGCTGACATTTTCAGCTTGAAATAATTTCACATTGCTGCTCGGTCTGTGCCAGCTCTGTGATTCTGCAGAGGATGCGGCTGTCACTGTGCCGGACTTGTCATTGGAGTAGGGATGTTCTGCATAGATATGGTAACTTCTGTGCTCTCACACCATGGGACCAGCAGACGGGGACTTAAAAAATCTAAAAAAAAGGTTAATTAATTACTAGCTCATTTGCCAGGAACATTCAGTGGAGGAAATGTGCTTCCACTGATACTGGCGGCTTTCCAGGACGAGTGTGTCAGGCTTTAGGGACGTTGTTGTGTTTTTTTTTTGCCCATCAGTAAACTGGAAGATAAGCTGCTTGGGGACTACAGACAAGTGACAGGGGAAAGAGAATTCATCAACTCCACTGACTACTCTGCATTAGAGACTTCATCCTCTTGTGCCCAAGTCATGTGATGATCATATGATGTAGAAAGTAAAATAAGCTTCAAGACACAGCATGCAAAAGTCGTATGGGCTGAAGAGCTTGCAATCACAACAGGTGACATCCCCAAGTTGGAAAGGAAATCAACAATCCTGCCAGTATCCACTATCAAAGCTACAGTGAATTATCTGTTCATTAAATATAAAGTACATTCACAATTAACTCTTTAAGTCATGCAACCAAAGTTTGCAAAGAACAAGGTAATAGTGCTTTAGCCATCCTGGACATATCGGTTTTAGTTAACCCTTGTGTTCCCTTTAAAGTAGCAATTCTGGAGCATCTACTTGTCACAGTTCATGCCAAGGTGGTTGCCCCATTTTTTTTCGGGGCAGTCAGTTAGCCCAGAAGGGAACGCTTAAGGGGGGCGGGGTTCTGTCACAGTTCATGACATGCCCCTGCCTCCACTGGTGTCCCTGCTGTGTCCTTCTGCTCCGATCCTTGATCACGCAGGTGTCTTGCACGCGTGTGGCTGCTGACCGAAAGCTGTTTATTAGTTACTTGCTTGTCATCCATTACATTTGTCCATGGCCGCTGTCCTACATCCAGCACTTCAGCTGTCACCGCAAGTAACCACATCAGGGTTAGCGACCTGGGAATTTCCTGTATTTAAGCCCATCCGGCCTTGTGGCAGGCTCCAGTGGAGACTGGGGTTCCCCTTAGACTCCGCTCCATGGTGTGGTTTGCAGCTATATGATCATCGATCGCGGTGGCCCAGACGATCCACATATACCCGGTGTTTATTGTAACAGTACAAACTGACCCCGTTATCTGTAACAGTACAAATTGATCCCATTATCCGCAACAGTATGAATTGACCATGGTTCCTGCCGA
The DNA here is from genome assembly GCA_025379985.1 of Phyllomedusa bahiana. Classification (NCBI taxonomy): domain Eukaryota; kingdom Metazoa; phylum Chordata; class Amphibia; order Anura; family Hylidae; genus Phyllomedusa; species Phyllomedusa bahiana. The sequence continues at coordinate 19,239 of JAODAL010057700.1, read as the reverse complement.
TGTGATCTGTCTCACACTCGGCACTTACAGCCATAGCCACCCGTCATGGCGTTCATCTGGAGGAACTTTTTCAGAAGCTACCGTCTGTTATCACACGTCTTGATGAAGTCATGTCTGCACTGGCTTCTGCACCTGTATCTGTAGTAGCTCTGCCTTCCGTTGCCGTTGCCAGTCCCAGCTTACATCTGTCTCTGCCATCTAGTTACTATGGTGATACCAAGACATGTTGCAGGCTTTTAAACCAGTGTACAATCCACTTTGAGGTCTTGGCACACCAGTTCCCGTATAACCGAGCCAAGGTGGCTTTCATCATTAGCCTGCTCACAGGTGAAGCCTTGGCCTGGGTCTCACCCCTTTGGGACTGAGGGGACCGACTGATAGAGGATTTCCAAGAATTCCTGTGCACCTTCCATAAAGTTTTTGAAAAAGCTGAGCCCAATACCTCTGCTGCATGTTTGTTGCTCTGCTTCAAACAAGAGGATTTTGCAGTGGGCCAATACGCCATCCAGTTCCGTACCTTGGCCTCCGAGCTTGCCTGGAATAATGAGGCCCTAATGGCAGCCTTCTGGGGAGGGGGCCTTGCTGGGCGAATCAGGGATGAGCTGGCTGGTCCAGCCACTCTGGATGACCTCATCGCTCTATCGACCAGGATTGACATCTGTTTTTCTGAAAGGGAGTTAGAGCTACACCAGCAGTCAACATCTACCCGGCCTCGCAAACCACCTTGCCTTGTACCTGTCTTTCCAAGTCTCCCACATCCATCACCTGTTTCCTGAAGATGAATCTATGTGGGTAAATCGTGCTCATCTAACTCCGGAGGAACACAGTCGCCGATGCAGTCTGAACTTGTGCTTATACTGTGGTAGCCCTGAGCATTTCCTGATAAACTGCCGAGTCCGCCCAACTGCGCTCCGGAAACACAAGTGCCTGGTCTTGTGGGTGAGGCTACCCTTTGTGAAGACGTTTCTGTTCCTCCTCTGACCACACCGGTCACTCTTAGTTTTGAATCTGGTTCTACGTTTCAAGTTCCGGCCCTCTTGGATTCTGGTTCCTCTGAGAACTTTATTCATCCATCTCTGCTTGACAAATACTGCCTGCCTTTCTTTCCTCTACAAAAACATATTCGATTTTCCTGCATTAATGGGGAAATTCTGAAAGAACCTGTGCTCTTCCATACTAAGCCTCTGTCTCTTCAAATCAGGAGTTCCCACAAGGAGGAATTCTCTTTCTACATTCTGCCTTGTTCTTCTGATACAGTTCTCCTGGGACTTCTGTGGTTTCACCTTCACGCTCCTGTGTTGGATAGGAAAACAGGTGAGATTTTCCATTGGGGCAAACAATTCCAATCATGCTGCCTCAAGCCTGCCCGTCTGGGGCAATCCCGCCCACCTACTCCCCTGCCTATCGCTTCTGTTGTTCCAGCCTGGGATTACAAAGTCCAAGAAGTTTCTCAGAACTGTCAAGTCATCTCACAATCCCATCCACCTATCCCCCTGCCTTCCGTTTTTGCCGTTCCAAGACAAGGAAGCTTCCCGTGACTAGCAAGACCTCTCCGCTGAAGACAGTTCTTGGAATATCGAGGAGGAGGTGGTTGCCCCTTTTTCTTTTTGGGGCAGTCAGCTAGCCCAGAAGTTAGGGCTTAAAGGGGTTTTGCCACGATTTAATGTTGACATGGGATCCTCCAAAATGGGTATTTAATCACTTTTCTAAATATATGTGATTAAAAAAAATTGCAGCCTGAGAGAGCTACAGGCTGCCTTACCTGCCCTTAGTTACTTAAAAGCTTGCATTAGATACGACCAGGCAGAGTGACAGGTGCTGCTGGCCGGGCTTGCGCAGAGCACACTTCTTATCTGATGAAAGGGAGCGTGAAGAAGCTTTCAAGGGGCTGAGGAGAAATATGTTGTCTTTTGTATACAGAATCCACTAGTTGTAGTGTGATTATCTGAGTAGATCCCTGCTTTATCTGATGACAGGGAACATGAAGAAGCTTTCAAGAGGCTGTGGAGAAAGGTGTTATTTTTTGTATACTGAATCCACTAGTTGTAGTGTGATTATTTGAGTGAACATTGCACATGATCCCTGGCAGTCTCTCGCTCTTTCTCAGCTCAGCGTGGCTTGTTTACTTTTGCTTCTTAGCAGATAAGGCACTTCCTGGCAAAACCCCTTTAAGGGGGGTACTGTTCATGCTGTGGCCCCTGCCTCGGACGTGTCCATGCCTCCACTGGTGTCCCTGATGTGTCCCTGGTCCCGGCACCTGCTGATGTGTCCTCTGCTAAATCACTGGTCCTCACACTTGCTCATGTCTATGATCCAGACAGTGACCTGTGCATGAATGCACCCTCTCTGTTCACCCAGATTTAAAGGGACAAGTCCTTAATTATCTGTCCAATGACCTGTGACCTCTGGTGATTTAAAGAACTTCCTGCCTCTGCTTTAGTGACAGTTCATTGATGATTTGATGATGTCTTGTGTTCTTCAGTGATCCTGACCTCTGTCTGCTGTGAGCTTGCTGCTTCCAGTGTTACCTGTGTTAACCCTCGATTTACCAGTTATCATTTTACTGTTTCCTGCCACCTTACTAGCCTGCTACCTGTCTGGGACTCTGCTTCAAGTCTACGGTTGCACCTGCTTGTCACCCGTCACTTCTGTCCGCGGCTTCTGTCCTACGTCCAGTGCTTCGGCTGTCACCGCGAGTAACCACGTCAGGGATAGCAACATAGGGGTTTTCCGTAGTTAAGCCTGTGTTTTGCCAACTATTTTAAGGGGTCGGATACGGCTTTAAAGAAGGCAACATCAAATGCTTTATTAACTTTTATTATATCAAGAATTCAGTGATTACATAAAACTAAGAGAAAATGTGTGGTATTGCATACACTTTTTGCATAATATAGATTACAAAGGCAAAGCACGCAAAATATTGATTACAAATGCTTACATTACACCTCTGTATTGGTCAAAGCTTCATCAAGAATCTTATAAGCATCATCTATCGGCATCAGCTGGGAAAAACGGGCCAGCGAAGATAGAGAGAATTCAGATCAACACAGTGCACGGGTGTCCCCTAATACAGGTCAAAGCTTCACCAGGAACCTTATAAACATCATCTATCGGCATCAGCTGAGAGAAGTGGGCCAGCGAAGATAGAGAAATCCCTCGAATACATCCCTGTGGCGGTGAGGCGTCCCTTGCGCCCACAGATCCAGATACTTCTAACTTCGCAGCAAACTTTCTCAGCTTATATCTCATTTGAAACAAATGCCTGCGCAAGCTACCAGATCAGTATTTTTCCAGTATAAGCCCCCCCCCCCCCCTCCGATTGGCTGGTTCTTCAGAGGTTAACCTGGCACTGGAAAAATCCATCATCGGATGTTGAACACCCTGGTAATAAGCCATGAACACCTGCATTCCCAACCTTCTCCCTAAACATTGCTGGATAATATTATCTCACTAACATAAAGCTATGTCTACGTGGTACAGTGTTCTCAAAACAAAATATGTGAGCAACACTGATAACAGACCTATGTGTACAGGGTTATGTGATCTCTCAATAAACATTACAAGGAGTTAGGAAATTTACAGCTTAAAGACTTGCTATTTCCATCTAATATTCTTAAAGAGATACTGTCAATATGGATGCCGGATGGTCAATTAATATCTTAGCACTACAGCCTGTCTGACCTTGCAGCGGGCTGTGGTCAAGACCAGGGTTCCCCTTAGACTTCGCTCCCTGGCATGGTCTACATGTATACCATCATCGCTCACGGTGGCCCAGAGGATCCATATGTACCCGGTGTCCATCGTAACAGTACAAAACGACCCCATTAGCCGTAACACTACTCTTATAACTCTGTTATTCCTCCTAGAAATGTGTTACTGAATCTTTCAATTGGTTGTTACTATTCCATTTTTCAAAGGAGTGTGTCCCTGCCCAAACTGACTCAGCACTGATTGGGCAATATCAGACTGTGCAGAGTAACACCCTCCAATTGTTAACACCCATGTGACAGATCCAGTGATACATTTCTAAAAGGAATAACAAAGGGCAAACCCAACACAGTTTGAAGGGAAGATACTGCAGTTTTGTGATTTCACAGGGAAGACAAGGTTTCACTAAAACAGAAATGTCAGGAATGGCCAAAGGTCCTCTTTAAATAATAATGACACACAATGCCTAGATAATACCACCACACAGTGCAAACAGAATGACATTAGAAAATAGTGTCCATAAAAAATTGCCATACAGTGCTTGTACAACACTGCCTACAAAATCCTACTACACAGTGTCTTAATTATAGTGATCACATAATAGTATTATTTAATTATCTATTTCTATTATATAACACTATCATATTCCTCACACCTGTTCAGGTTCTCGCCATTCACATCCTTCCCTGTCCTCAGTGGGGTTCACAATTTTATTTAATCGTCTCAAGCACACACCAGGGTCGATTTCATTGGAAACCATTTAACCTTTCAGTATGTTTTTGTACAAGTACCATCCATTGTCTAAATAATAATTCCCACTGCCTACAGAATGGTGCCATAAATTGTGTGCACATACTTCCCTACAATGCAGACATAGCATCATATAGTTCTCCTGCACAATTTATGTAATCCAGGATAATTATAGTGCGTATAGTTATTGTCCCCTCACATGGATTAGTTTCCATGTGGACTGTGACACAACTTTCTCAGACTCCTGAGTAGTAGATTTAGATTGGACATATACAGAAAATATAAACAGAGATACAATATGATTGTTCCTTTAAACAGAATCCCCCTCCTCAGGAGCATATAGAGCCCCCCCCCTTTCCTAAATCTAAGACGTAGAGCCCTATCCACTTGTATATGAATCCGCATTAATCAGCTAATGTCCGCCTCCTGTTTTGTTCTAATTTTTTCTTGTTTTTGCGATTATCACAGTCATTTAATTTAGTAACATGCAAAACAGCTTATTCCTGCTGCGGTAAAATACTGCTCTGCTACCGAGAGATGAAAGGAACATATTAATGAAAGTGATAAACATGTTTAATATAAACAGTCAATATCTATGGTTAACCACTTAATAGTGAAAGAACAGGAAGAAAGAATTAAAGATTATTGTCCAGCATGACCTGGAAACCCGGGAGAATGTGCACGTGCACTTCATAGCCATGCTGCTTCTTTACATTGAAATTTTAAAGTTTAGGTTATTTCTGTCATATGCAGGGTAGATTCAAGCAAGGTACCAGGGGCGACATATATGATTTCTGGTGCCCAGACACCAATTTTATTGCACATAAGAATAGTGTAGAATGTCCTGAATCTATGAACCTATTCTACTGTGGGTCATAAATCAGGCGCAATCTAGCACAAAAGCGACACTTCTGACTCAAGTAAACCCCTTTTAAAGTGGTTTACCTGTTCTAGCAGTAATGCGTCTGGATTTGCCGTACTGAAGCTATAAATGTGTAACTTCGTACGGTTGTAGCGACACGTCTCCAGCACATCCCCCAAAATCAGGCGCATTACAAAGTGCCACAGGTGTTTTGTAATGCATTTAATATTGGAGTGCGCCTGGTTAAAAATATAGCTGTCGCCCCAGTTGTCTTATTAACAAGATATTTCCTACCTGGAATCATAGCATAGACTGTTTTAGTACAACAGAACTGCAGCACTGGTGCATTTTTATATTTATGCTATGTTGCTGCCTCTAATTGAGTTAGGCCTCGTTCACACGGCTTATTCTGCCACGTATTGGCGCCGTACTGCGCGCCGGATTTGCGCTTCAGTACGGCGCCAATCCGCGGCAGCAATTACGGTAATCCACTGCTCTCATTGAGAACAGTGGAAATCCGTCGCTCCCCCCCGCTCGGCGAATCCGCCGCGGGGGGAGAAAGTGACATGCATATTATTTACGGCGCGGACGCTCCGTAAACAATGCATTGTCTATGGGGCCGGGAGCGGCGCCCCCGCCTCGCTCCGGCCCCGCCCCCGTCCCGCCCCTTATTCACGGCGGATTTGTGCGCTCAATACGCGCACAAATCCGTCGGAATAAGCCGTTGAACACGGCCTTACATTCGCAATTTTGTTGATTGTGATTGGAAACAGTCCAAAGCTTGTAAACAACATCTCTAAACAGGCTCAGACGGCCCACAGGGGAACAGAGGAAACCTTGGTGGGCCCCTTGAGCATGTAAGACCTGGATTTTCTTTTGAACTGCAATATACATCCTTGGGGGAAGCAGAAAGGGAGAGAGTATGGGGCAAAAAAACAAGAGTCAGAATATAAAAAAGGCATTAAAGTAGCTGTAGGGGGGCCTCCAGAATCAACTCTACAAGGGGCCTCCAGAATCAACTCCACAGGTGGGCTCCAGAATCAACTCTACAGGGGGCCTCCTGAATCAACGCCACAGGTGGGCTGCCACAATGAAATTCTACTGATGGACCCTAGACACTCCAGTTCGATACTGCCTCTAAAAGCTTAGCTGAGAGCCTACAATACAGAGAGGACAATTTTTTTTATATCAATAACTCTAAAGAGAATAATGTGAAGATGCCACATCAAAACTGCATAGCAACAATGTAAGCCTTGTGCAGACACTGAACAAGCAGGGTGATTTGAGCTCTGACATCTTTGAAATAGTGCAGCTCTAAAAATTTTAATAAAAGCCTGTAATTAAGGATCAGAATAGAATAAACAGTGCAGTTATATACACCCCTGATGCCACCAGAGGAATAACTAAATGCAGATCTAAAAGAAAATAAAGACTGTAACTCAGGGGCAGTACAGGATAAGTAATGTATGTACACAATTTGGGACAAATTTATCAAGACAGTGTGCCAGATTTCTGGTACAATTTGCATCACAAATAATAATGTTCATACTTTGTAACACATGATATTATATGTTTTTAGCAGTTTCTAGACACTGCTGTGCCATGTCCAACCAAAAGGGATGAAGTTCTTCACTAAAAGGTTGAGTCTCTTCTTAAAAAAGGGGTGTAGCTTATGTGTGTAATGCCATGTGCTGAAGATTGCATCAAAGTAAGACGAGGTAAAAATAGTGTTAAAGTTCGATTATTGCTATCACGCATTCAGATTTCTCAACACTATGGATAAAATATGGTGCATTGCAAGACGAAGTTTTAACTTTCACTCTCTGTCTATAAGATTTAGCGACACTAATGATAAATCTTCCCCAGTGATTCCACCAAGTTGGAATAGTGAGTTTAGCCTCTTGTGTGTATAATACAGGTCTGTTTTGGGGGAACTGGGTAATTAGGACTTAATCTAGTCAAGAGTATAGTACTTACCATACAAGAAGTTGCGGTATAGTCCAAATCCTGTGGTGTTCTGGTGAACATTTTTTTTAAGATCAATCTACCAGACCTTCTGGAAAGAGAGGGCTCTATTTGGGTTATCTCCCTTTTTTTGAACTGTCTTCCAGAAATGGTTAGACTGGAGGGCAATTGAAAAATCTATACAACCACATGGGCATCTCCTGGCTTTATGTTGCCCTGGTTCTGAATTTTGTTATGTCTAGTGGGGTCTAAAGGATATGAAAAATCAGGAGTCGCTTCTTTGAGATCCATTTCCAGAAACCCTTGGTGTCAGGGGACTGCTGAGCCATGATTGGAGGTTGGGGTTTCAGATTTTGGTACACAGGATCCGCTTTTGAAGTTTTGGAACTTGGTTGTCATTGCTTCCATGGGAAACCTTTATGTGAATCTGAAGTGTTGGGAGCTCTGTGGACTGTGGGGGTGTCCCCAGAGGAGTATGGGTCGGCGTGATGGAGAGCGTTGGATCACTCCTGCTTCATCATAACTTTAAAACAGTGGTTCTACCCCATTAATGGGGACCTTACAAAGGCTGGCCTAGGCGCAGGCTGGTACAACTCTCTACCACCTATGCCGAATGGACTTTGTTGTTTGTGAGTGAATGCTCAAGATGACCAGGAAGTGGTTTAGCTATATTGAAAATTTTGTTTCAGTTATTATCATGAGATTTTAAATTTGTATGTAGTTGTTATGTTGGGGATATGAGTGTTGGGTATGAACTGGGTTTATTTAGGCACCATGCTGATAGTGCATTATGTTCTGTGTATTGTGTTTGGTTCTTGTCATTGTGTTGTAAATGTTTATATTTATTTATATGTTTTACATTTTAACTAACAATATTTACTGGATTGTGAAGAAAAGTTATTATTGTACACAATTGATCCATACCGCCTAGAGATAGTGAGTGGCAGCTCTGGGAGTACGACTTACAGGGATTGTAATTAATAATCAGTACAGGTATATGTATGTATTTATTAGTGATCTGTTTCTGTAGATCAGTTTTTTTTTTTTTCTATATGGATACTGTGAAATGCATTAAGTAGATTGGCAGTATGCAGATTCTCAGTGGTTAGCTTTGTTGACGTTGTAGTAGGCAAGATCCAGGATTAGAATATGACTAAAGGATTGGCATTTGCATCGCGAGTTTGATGTTTCTCGCACATCTTTGTTTGCGAGTTTTTTTTTTTTTGGTGTAATCATCTGGTTCCCATATAATGTATGGAAGAGTGAGAAATTAGATTTTAAGCCCAACTTTGGGGATAGGAATTACGAAAAAGAACTATGACCATTGTACAGCATTGGGGAATATGTCAGCACTAACAAGTAATCAGAAAAAAAATAATAAACACTCCATAACTTTATATTGTACTACGAATACATAGATATAGATAATGCGCTCTTATAATACAGATTCTGGGCTGCATGTTAGCCTGTACAGGTAAAATCTAGTAATTTACTAGAAGTACCCTGGTTTATTATGTGGCTTCCAGTTTTCTACGCCCAGCTGATTTAGCTTAGTTTTAAATCATGCTGGTTCAAAACATAATATCTTTCCCTTATATCACAATCCCTTGTTTGTCCAGTTAATCTTTGTACCTTATATAATGTGTATGAAAATATTAATATTCCAACAGTTGAGAAATATAAAATGTGTTACAGTTTTTTGAAATTCCACATTCAGAAGGCCCCCAAACCACCTTTCTGCCTGCACAAAGAGGGGCTTTTTATTCACAGTATATGTCGTACTGGTGTTACTGATGTATTAGATTTGGGGAGCAGATGGCTGAAGAAAGTATTATTATCCCAGTTCTTATGGTCTTTGAAGAGCAAGGCTGTTTTTTAGCTGGCCCAATTCTTTCCATAGATCTCACACATGAGGTTAATGTTGAGGAACCAAATTTTGGCATCTAGTTATTTCCAGTAACCTGGGTGCAGAATTTTAGGGTTTCGGTCACACCACACCCTTCAATTGTGACTTTGGTCTCTGATTATCCTTAAATAAATGTTTTATTCTCTAAATATTTTTTAAACGGAAGAAAATAACATCTATATCCAAACCTGGATGAGATGTAGAGAATAGGAATTGTTATTACGTTTATTGCCTAACCCTCAAACTTCACCTTTAAGTCATGTGTTGCAAGTAATTTCAGGTTATTGTGCTGCATTATCTTATTTTTGTGATCTAGTGAGGTCTGGAGGATGCTCAATGCTGTGTTCATTTCCTTTATTGTCATTTTTCATTTAGTTAAAAGGAAAGGTATAGAAATGTGTTTTTAATATTGTATTAATTATAACTCAGAAATACAAGAGCTGCGTGGCAGTAGAAGGAGGTGTGGGAGGCAGCTACGGTCTGACTGAAAACTAAACCAGTAAGATTACATCAGTTGCTCTATGTTGTCTGAGTATATCGTGTAAAAGATTAGGTGTGAGTTCAATATCTTAGTCAAGTCTTGTGGAAGAACTGAAAGTGTCCCTCATCATCTTTGTGATCAACAATTTTTTAATAAATTGGGACCCCCTCCCTGATATGGTAAATGAGGACTGTTAATGGGGCGGGAGAAGAACCCAAATGCTTTGGCTGTATGGGTCGTGTCTGAAATAACCAAGTGACTTCATATCATATAGATCCAGTTATGAGGATTTCTATTAGCTCTCTGTCTATAGTAAATTTTTACATCCCACTTGTACTTAGTGTCTTAAAGCAGCATGTTTCTGCTGTGCTCTCCTGCATAATTTAAAAAATGTGTTTATAACTTTTTAATACTCCACTTTTACATTTACAAAGGTCCACAGTTCTCTGGTACCCAGAACACTTTAGATTCAGTTAAGGGGTTAGTAGGGATTTTTTTCCAGGTGTTGGGTGCTAGGAGCCATGCCTCTAAAAGTCCTATTTTTCACCTATGGAATTGGACAGTCAAGGAGCTAGATTCTCTATGCACGGAAGGAGTTTACTATATGTGTTTATTCTTAGATGCATTAAGGATTGGGTTCAAAATTACCTGCATGGCTGGCTGAGTCCGAGTACTGAGACGTAATGTGCAGCCTTTTTAGTATGTCAGCATATTGAGCTTAGGTGGATCGGTGCCTCAGGTGAATCACTCTGACTGTACCAGCTGTCCTCCAGAGAACCAATTTCTAGTTTTAACAAGCTCTCAGGACAGGGAGAATAATCGTCTCCCCTCTCTATGGTAGATTAAAGGTAAGTTCACATGTCAGATCTCCTGACACAGATATCAGAATCTGTAACTGCACCTTCTTCCGATTTTAAATGCATTACACGGCAGATATTTTGCTGGCATTTCTGTTATGCAGATTTTAGGCTAATCTGCACCAGGAAATCTCTATTATACTGCAATCAGATTTCAACAGGGGATTCCAATGCACATTCTGCATTCAATATTTCACCTCCAAATAAAGACGCGTGGGATAATTAGTCTCTTCTGGGCAAAAAGGGAGAGTGGGGAATTACCGAGTTTGAGGGGAGCAAAGCGTCTGATATATAAATAAGTATGTATACTCTCAGCAATTCTTCTTCTATGCTTAATAGACAACCAGAAAAGTTGATATATTAATATTCTCACAATCTGCCACGTAATTTTCCACCATATATCGGGCATTGTAAGATTTGTGTGACACATCATGCTTTCGGAGCATAGGTGTAACTTTAGGGGCGGGTAGGAGGGGGGACTGGTCCCACCCCACTTTCTTCCTGGGTGGGGGACAGTCCCCCCCACTTTTAGCCACTTCAAGACCAAAAAATGAGCCATAGAAAACATGAGGACATACAGTAAGTGGGGAGAGCAGTGCACAGAGGAGGAGGAAGTTAAACCCTTTGACCTTATATATTTCTAGTGATCTGGGGGGGTCAGTCAGCAGGTAGCATTCTCAAGTTTCAATGCAGAGTGAGAGCAGCAATGATTGGTATTTAGAGCAGGAGTCACTGCAGGGCTGCTTCACCAATAAGAACGTTGCTCACAGTCCAGCACTCTCTGTATCTGGGCTGTATCTTTCCCTCCCATTGTATAGCACTTCCACCTTCATGCTCTAGCTCTACATCAAGTTGAAAGATATGGGAAGCTCATGTTGTCGAATGCCAACTGCATCCAGACTACAGGAGACAAGGTAAGGAGGGGCACAAGGGTGACCAGGGCATTCGTGTGTGCATGTGAGTAGGGTATGTCTGTATTATGTGAGATGTGTACTATACTGTATAGCCATTGTGTTTTAGCCGTGTAAATTCTTCCCTGCACTTATGAGTAAGGGAAAATGAAAGTGAATGGGGCTGGCTCCTTGCAGCATTTTTTGATGGTGTTGGGGACTGGACCAGCGGCCGTACTTCTAAAAATAGCCGGCATATAGCAGAAGCGCACAGTACACACCGCCTATACGCAGGGTGAACATACCTTAAGGAACATTCAGCAGAAGATATGAAATGCCCGATTCTGGGATAGATTCTGGTGCTGGTCTGCCTCAGAACCGGTGTACCAATCCTCGGCAGGGGAAACTGATTATACCTTATAAATTTTAGAATGACAATGATTGTACTTGAGTATTTTTGGCGCCGACGTACTGTCACAGCGGTCCTACACAGAAATTCTTCGAGGTTGTTTTATGCACTTATACAGCACTAAAGGTTAGCGAGCGAGAAATCGGCTCGTGACACAGTCTGGGTCATTTGTTCGTTGGAATTACTGCAGGTGCATGCGCCGAATTTAACAAGCAACCGACACTGTCAGTGCCGAATGAACAAAACCGTCATGGTGAATCCGCATCTATTGTAGTAGTCTTTATGTGTTCAATATACCATGATATATATACAGACGACAATTTCTTGAAAGACATTGTCTAATGTAGTCTCTGGGGTACAATGTGTAATGTTATAATCTCTGGGGTATGGTGTAATATAAATCTCTGTTGTACAGTGTATATAATCTCTGTTGTACAAGTGTGCAATGGAATCTCTGTGGCATGGTAATAAGGACAGTAATTATCTGGGGGCCAACCAGTGTCGTAACTAATCTCTGTGGGGTACAGTGGGTAAAATTGGTAGTAATCATCTTAGGGTACAGTGAATAATGTGATATCTGGTTTATGTGTTGTATTGTAGTACCTCTTGAGGTAAGGTGGTAATGTAGTAATCTTCTGGGGTACAGTGTATAATGTTAAATCTCTTGTGTATGTGTGTGAGTGTAATCTCTTGGAGGTACAGAGTATTGTAATCACATTTGGGGTACATGTGTCAATCTCATCTATGAGGTACAGTGAGGTAATGTTGTAATCTCCTGGGGTACAGTGGGTATGTAGTTATCTCTCTGGGGTACAGTGTGTAGAAAGTAATCTCTGGAGGTTTTCGGTTTATGTAATCTACTGGGGTATACGTGAGTATTGTAGTCAATCTCTGGGGCACGGTGTGTTAATGTAATCTCTGGGGTTTATGGTGTGGGATGTAATCTTGGGTACAGTGAGTATTTATAATTCAGCTTCTAGGGCTTTCAGTGTGTAATAGATAATAATAGAATACATTTTTGGGGTACAGTAATTTATATTATTTTCTTGAGTACAATGTGCAATTCATTTTGTAAGGTGAGTTAGTAATGTAATTTCTGGGGTTACCATGTGTGATAGTAATTCTTTTATGGGGGTGCCCCTGTTAAGTGAGCGATGTGATATTAGTGTATGCGAATGCAACTAAAATAACATTTTGGGGTACAGTTATTGTCATAAAGTGATTTCCCTGGGGTTCGAGTGTATTGGATTCTTTTTACTTTTACTAATTCTATTGTGTGCTATGACAAATGTAATGGAATTAGTGATGGAGGGGATGGAAGGGTTTTTAAACGAAATCTGCAAGGCATTCCCCAGCATTTTTTATATTGATCTTAGGGGGGGAAATATTATAGGTGCGCTGGTTCTGTTTCATTGCCAGGGCTGATTTTAGTCCCAGTCCAGCTCTAAACTTTTCAGTAAATTAGAGACGACTCTCTATACCTTACGGATTGACCATAAAGGATCTTGCCATAGGACTTTGCCCGGACGACTGCTGGGGGGAGATTCAATCAGCACCACTTCAATCAGAATCCTAGCTGGGTTAGAGATGGGCCTTTTTCACTGCGGGAGAGGTGGGGAGTGAAATGCATGGGAAGTGAAAGGGGAGTTAGGCGAGTGTTGGAGGGATGGTGGGCATAGGAATACGATCAGGCGATGACGAGGGAAAATTGTGTCCCGCCCCACTTTTTGAACAAAAGGTTTACGCCCCGTGTTTCAGGAGGATGTGATACAGTAGGATGGTCTAGGTGTTTCAATTACTTTATTAGGCCACGAATGCTGCAAAGGTTTCAGAATCCCCTGCTTACTCGTCATTTCAACCCAGAACAATTTTTCAATATGACAACTACGCATAGATGAATGTAGATGTTATAAAATCAGGTACCCATGATTATCGGATCATTTTTTAGAGTGCATATAACAGTACTAGGCGAAAAACGTTACGCTGTGACTCACACGTTGACTTTATTCCGTCTGACTGAGGTATGTAAACCTTCTCTTTTATTCTTCACCTCATCCGGTCTATACTAGATACAACATGATGACTAATTTGTCCAGCAATTTTCCTCCATCTTCTACAAAAGCTTTCTGTCCAGCCGTACTTCTGCCTAAGTGCTGTTTTCCATGCTGCTGCTCCCCTAGACTTTAACGTGGTGTACTCTTAAGATGCCAATGAATGAAGTAATATGCATCACTCAAATAGTGATCTCTAATATATATCATACTAGTAGTGTCACCTATAAATTTTAAATGAAAGGCACAAGACAGTTAATGGGCTTATAACTAGGACCCAGATCAGTTGATAAAACAGTGCTTAAATAGTGCCCCATGTACATGCATGTCACATGTGAGGGACTAAGTGCCCTCTCCTCCCTTAAATATAGACCCTTGAGTAGCCCCCTCCACAGTCACATAAAGACCACTGCTGGAGCCCCTTCCTCTGTCACATATAGAACTAGTGCTCTGAAACACTCCTCTTACTTATAGACTGGTGCTGTAGGCCCCTCTGCTATAATATATACACTGTGCTGTAATCCCCTCCTCTGTCACAATAAAATGGTGCTCTAGACCTCTCCTCTCATTTATAAATTGGTCCCTTTCACATATAGACAGGTGCTGTGGTCCCCTTCTTACATACAGACTGGTCATCCTTCCTCTGTACTCCTTCCTCTGTCATATATAGACTTGTGTTGTAGCCCTCTCCTCTGTTATATATAGACTGATGCTTAGGCCCCCCGTCATTGTCAAACATAGACTGACACTCATGGATCCATTCTCTGTCACATAATATACTGTGCACCAGAGCACCTTCTCTTACTTTTAGATTGGTGCTTCTCTCATACATAGACTGGTACTGTAGGCCCCTCCTCTAGAATATATACAGTACACTGGTACAGTGTCCCCTCTGTCACACAAAGTGTGGTACGTATTTGGATACGTTTTCTGGACTGCAGAAACGTGTCCTTAAAATTTCTATTGCCTTTTCAATGCGTTAAATGGATCAAGAATTCACATGTCACGTCTTTGAACACATCCATTTAGCGCAAAGCAAAAATGCATGTAAGACACGTATCGTCTGAACATTGATACAGATTTTAAATTGAAACCAATGCAATCACACTTGAAATCATTGTTAGATACGTTGTGGAGTCTCTTTTCAGTACATAAAACGTAGGCAAATGAATATTTAACAAATGCTGTGTGTAAGTTACCTTAAAGGTAGGTGCACACGGCGTGTCTGATACTTTTTTTTAGATTAACATATTTAAATCAGTCCTAAATCTGCATCCAAAAAAGTATCCAAAATTGTATCTGTAATTTAGATACGTATTTGGATAAATTTTTTCGGGTGCGTATTTCAGTATGTTTTCTTTTAATTTGACATAACACAGGTCTACTACTCTCAGTGGGCTGCCATGCCTTAGGCCCAACTGGGAATTCCCTTGCTCTATTGTGTGCTAGTAAGAGCCTGCTTAGGTTTTTAAGCCTATAATGGATCTTGGTGTCCATCTATCCCAATATCTAAACCACGGAGATAGACTGAGTATTAATTCACTGTCATGTTTAGTTATCTCAAAAGAAGATGTTGCAGGGAGCACAAAGATTTTCCTTGGAGGGAGATGTAGCAGTGAAAGGAAATCTGGCCACTTATATAGTTTGTACAACTTGACCATTTAGAAGCCTAAGAAAGCTAGATTATGATGGGGTTGATGAGGATTTCCTTGCCTCTAATTTTCTTTGTTTTCTGCCTGTGTAATTGAACTCACTTTGCTGTTTGAGTCTTAATTAACATTTTCTTTATAATATGTTTGTTTTGCAGTAGTTCTGCCTATTAAGGTTCAGCATCATTATTAAGCCTGAGGTGTAGGTTCTACACAGCTGTTACCTGGCGAACAACCATCCATCTCTGTACAGCTACACCCTTCATAGCCAGTCAAAACTAAAGAGGACCAGCAGGGGAATTGTCATAAAAACAATTCCTTATCTGTCCTTGGTGCTGCCCTAATCATTTTGTTTTCTTTCCATTGCTTCAGCACCAAAGGTTGTCAGAACATGCTGGGAGCTGTAAGCTGTAGGTTTTAGGCTAAAGACCACTAATCTAGAAAATTTTCTGTAAGATGAACAACAAGAAGTACAGACATTTATCCTGTACTGCTACACTA
Source organism: Phyllomedusa bahiana (assembly GCA_025379985.1). Taxonomy (NCBI): domain Eukaryota; kingdom Metazoa; phylum Chordata; class Amphibia; order Anura; family Hylidae; genus Phyllomedusa; species Phyllomedusa bahiana. The sequence goes on along the minus strand of JAODAL010057700.1, from coordinate 3,210 downwards.
TAAGGCTAGGTCTACACAGCACAGGATTTTTTACGGAGGGTAAACCAAAAATGAAAAAATGATGTCGGATTCCCACAGTCCTAATGTACTGGGCCACTGGGAATCCGAAATACGACCACCGGTTTTCATGCAAGAACCACGGAAAAAAAAATGCGGTGCACCGCGGTCCAGCAAAGTGAAAATGCTGTTGGATTTTGGATGACATTTTCACTTTGCTGTGTGGACTTAGCCTAACAGACTATCAGGACAAGAGAAAGATGTGTGCATGCTTATGTGTTTGTGCAAGGGTTTATATTTATGTTGGATGTTGATAGTATGGGTTGCCATGGGAAACCGGGGAGTAGGATGGCAAGCTTGAGGGGAGAAGCTGGGCTAAGGAGAAGGTGGGTCAGCTTGCAGTTGGTGACAGGGTATAAATCACACACACTAATTTCAGCATGCATTTTGCTGCGTATTGCACTTAAACACGGGCGGATTGCGCGCCATAATTACGGTAATCCATAGCTCTCATAAGAACTATGCTGTCACGGTTGGAGGTAGTGGACCCTCTGACCACCGCACACCAAGGTGTAAGCCACTACAGTGAGCGGAATCTAAGTGGGTCCCGGTTTTCACCAGAGCCCGCCGCAAAGCGGATGGACTTGCTGCGGCGGGAGTCTACCAGGTCGCTACCCCTGACGTGACTTGCTGCGGAGGCAGCCGAGGTGAGCGGGGACGCGCGTGCCGGAGACAGGAGCTGCAGCGGGAGCGTGGACGGTAAGTGAGCTGGGACTCAGCCGGCAAGACAAGCGCATCCACTGCCCGACATCCCGGGCAGTGGCGCAGCTAGACTGGGGGCATGGGTGTGCCTGCACCGGGTTGAGAGTCGCAGGGACACCCGTGACGGTACCCCCTCCCACCCCTTTAGCCTTCCCCCTCTTTCTAGCCTGAAGGAATCTCTGAAGAATACTCCGGGCCAGAATATTGTCCTCCCATCGAAGAGGAAAAACCGCTTCCCTCTGACCGTCTTTTATCCAAAACCTCTTTCACAGTAAAGACATTGGAGGCGTCGGCCTCAGGGTGGGGGAAGCAGGTTCCCGCGAGAACCCAATTTAGGGATGACCGGTTTTCATAAGAGTGACATGGAAGGAGTTCGGGACCGGCAATCGAGGGGAAGACGAAGCTTATAAGCCACTGGGTTTATGCACTTCAGCACCTCAAACGGACCCAAGAATCGAGGACCAAGCTTTTAGCTGGGGACCTGCAGGGGCTTCTCCAGCACATTGTTCGGATTGGGGGGTCCAATTTATTTCTAGGTTCTGGTGCTTTCCCAAAGTAAAGCAACTCCAAGTGAAATTGGACTTCTCTTTGGCCTACCACCCTCAGTCCAATTGGACAGGTGGAGAGGCACGGGAGAGAGCATCGGGCCCTTGACATTTTTTTCTGCGGGGGGGAAATGGACAGAAAGTTGAACCTGGAGAAAAAGAGGGTCCATCAAGCTTGACGTGGATTTAGCTGCTGGGCTGTTTGGGGATAGAGAAGGTTTTTATGATCGGTGTAGATGTTGACCCCGGATGACGGGCTCCCTCCAAGAATAGCGCCAATCCTCCAGGCCTTTGCTTGATGGCCAGTAAATTCCCGACGCCAATGGAGTAGTTCCTCTCTGCGGCAGAAAAGGTTTTGGAAAAAAACCTGCATGTGAGGTTCTTGCCTTTGGGTCCTTTTTGCAGAAGAACCGCCCTGTCCACCACCAAGGACGCGTCCACCTCCAGAAAGAATGATCTCTCTGTATTGGGCCGGGAGAGTACGGGTGCAGAGGCAAGGGCCGACTTCAGCTTAGAAACGGCCTCTTCTGCTGCTGGCGGCTAGAGCTTCGGATTGGCATTTTTCTTGGTTAATGCCACTATAGTGGACACCAGCGAGGAAAAAATGTGGTATGAACTGCCTATAGTAATTGGCGAAACCTAGGAACCTTTGTATGGCTTGAAGACCCACAGGTCGTGGCCACTGTAGGACGGCGGACAACTTCACGGGGTCCATCTGCAGGCCCTTGTCGGAAATGACGTAGCCGAGGAAAGGAAGACTTCTCTGGTGGAACTGGCATTTTTCGATCTTGGCATAGAGGCGGTTGGCCCTTAGACGCTTGAGGACCTGTCGTACGTGCACTTGATGGGACTCAAGGTCAGCAGAGAACACCAGAATGTCATCCAGATAGACGACTACGCATGTGTACAAGAGATCCCGGAATATGTCGTTGACGAATTCCTGAAAGACGGCAGGTGCATTGCAGAGCCCGAAGGGCATGACAAGGTACTCGAAGTGCCCGTCGCGGGTATTGAAAGTGGTCTTCCATTCGTCCTCTTCACGTATCCAGATGAGGTTGTAAGCCCCACGCAAGTCCAATTTAGTGAATATCTTGGCCCCCGGAGCCGGTCAAAGAGTTCCACAATCAAGGGCAATGGGTAGCGATTTTTTACGGTAATTTTATTAAGGCCCCGATAATCGATAAACGGACGTAGAGATCCATTCTTCTTTGTCACGAAAAAGAACCCAGCTCCAGCTGGAGAGGAGGACTTACAAATAAACCCCTTCTGGAGATTCTCATTGATGTAGGTGGACATAGCCAAGGTCTCAGGCACCGACAGAGGGTAAACCCTGCCCCGTGGAGGAGATGTTCCAGGCAGAAGGTCAATAGGGCAGTCATAGGGGTTATGAGGAGGCAAGATTTCAGCTTGCTTCTCGGAGAAGACGTCAGCAAACTCTTGATACGGAGCGGGAAGGCCCGCCAGAGGCTTAGACGGTACTGGAGAAGAGGTAAGCACCAGGCAAGGTGCCACCAAACAGTGAGACCGACATTCTGGTCCCCCATGCAAGACTTTGCCCGTCTACCAGTTGAGCACAGGAGCATGGCGCTGCAGCCACGGAAGCCCCAGAAGGATGGATGAGGAAGACCGAGGTAGCACATAGAACATAAGTCTCTCCTTATGTAGTTCCCCCACTTGAAGGAACAGAGGCTCAGTGCGGACTGGATCGCTGAGGATCTTCCCAATGACAGAGGAGATGACCAGAGATTTCTCCAGGCGGACCACGGGGAGTGTAACGGGTTGCGCCGCGGTCCGGTCCACGGACCGCGGTCGCACCCGTGTCCCCCGCGGCAGGTCCCCTGCGGGGAGGGTGCCGCCGCGGGTCCCCATGTCGCCCGGGCTGCATCCGTCCCTCTCCTCACTCCCC
>JAODAL010057699.1:0-22522 GCA_025379985.1 Phyllomedusa bahiana | reverse complement strand
TTGTTCTTTATGGCTCCTTTTATTTTCCTGTAAACATTGTATTTTAAGCTACTTAGCAATATCGCTGTATGGTTTTACATAGAAAAGACATGAAAATTCATACAAAACCCTTTCCCTAAATGAATAACAGACATGAAATCCATTAAAACTAGTGCAGGATCCAATGTGTTAAAATATATGCAGTCCAGATATAGCTAAGTTCAAAGATAATTTTTATACATGACTGTTTCCAGCACATCTTACTCCGTGACATTGTTATTGCTCAGTTTATTATGTTCTGCATAGCAATTATCTATATGTAACATGTACTGCATTATCCCAGTGTTTCTGTGTGGTATGACACCCACACATGGTGCTAAGCACTGTAAAACATCATTTGCATGTGTAGTGTGTGTCTGTGGGAATAATTCTGACAATGTTGGAGAAGCAGATGATTTTCCAGCACAGTTTACATATACAATATTCTGGATTATAGGATTGGGAATTGCACAAAAGCTTCCACTTCCTAAGGAGCTCTACCTAACATTCACTGTTATATAGAAAAGACAGCACACCAGCTCACCTATTTTTATATATGAAAGGTCTGGACCATGGGCTTCCCCGTAGATACATATGCAGAAAATACAGTATAGCCAGGGTTCCAAAAATAAAATGGAAATATTACATCCAAAAACATGCATAAACTGACGCGTTTCAGACTGAACCTTTGGCCCTTTGTCATGCTATATTTTTCTGCATATAATAATAATAATAATCTTTATTTATATAGCGCCAACATATTCCTCAGCACTTTACAATATAGAGGGTATAAGCACAGACAAACCAGACATTACATTATAAAAAAGCTACTTACATATGAGACACAAGGTGTGAGGGACCTGCTAGCAAGAGCTTACAATCTATTGGGTGTTTGAGTGAAACAAAGGGTGACAAGTGCTTGGTTTACATGGTCCAGCCATGTTACATAAATATGGGGTAGGGATACATAAAAAGTGGATGAACCTGCCATCGCAACCATACATCTATATACAGATGAGTGCCTGCTGGTGCCAAGATGCAGGAAGTGACGAATGTGTGACAGAATTTGGAGGGATAACAGTTAGGGATTTTGGTAGGCTTGTCTAAGAAGATGAGTTTTCAGAGCGCACTTAAAACTGTGAGGATTGTGAGTGTGCCTGATCACATGGGGTAACATGTTCCAGAGAACTGGTGCAATACGTGCAAAATCTTGGAGACGGGCATGGGAGGTTCGGATGAGTGAGGTGTGTAATCTTAGATCAGTAGCAGAGCGGAGAGCCCGGGTAGGGTGGTAGACAGAGATGATGGAAGAGACGTAGGGGGGTGCAGCGCTGTGGAGAGCTTTATGGGTGAGAGTGATAAGTTTGTGTTGTATTATGTACTAAATAGGCAGCCAGTGCAGTGACTGACACAGGGAAGAGCAGGGCCGGGACGACGGGAAGGCCAAGGTAGGTGGTGGCCTAGGGCGCCACATTTGCCTGTAAGAAGGGGGGGCGCAGTTAGTTTGCCCTGCTGTGCGGCACCTAAGTAAACACTGATGGATTTATTGATGAAGAGGACGCTGCGCCTGCCCACAGCGGCGGCAGTGCTTGTCACAATCAGCAGCCATGACCTTTTGCATTTTGTGTCGCTGCTGAACCGCCCACATTACCCATCCTGCCCTCCCTCCCACGGTGCGGGCTCCGTCTTCGGCCACAGGATTTTCCTGCGGCTGCCATCACATCCCGTTTTCTGGGGCAGCAGCCGTGGATCAGAAAGGGAGAGTGGGAAACAGTCGCTCCGGGGCGGCAGAGCCCAATTTTTAAATTTTCTTCTGCGGACGGGAGGAGAGAACAGCCGGGCGGAGCCCTGGGTGCTGCTTTTAACTGTGAGCTGGCTGAATGATTATTGTTTGTGAATGAGACAGCTTCCTGATAAGCAGTGAGATAGGAGAGGAGTCATCAGTTCACAATAAGCCCTTTCTGCCCCCAGAGTGTGGCCCTCCCCCTCTGCCCTGGTTAAATCATACTTGCCAAATCTCCGTTTTTGGGGGGGGTCCCGATTTTGGGGGTCCCCCCCTGCTCTCCCGGGAAGATGGCATTCCTTCCCCCCGCCAGCAGGAGGGGGGTTCTTTTAAATGGCCCCGGCGAAAGAGTTTGCGCTTGTGCGCTACTTGGCTGTGCCGATCGTTTCACAGGGGGGTGAAGTGGCCGCAGCGTCCGCTCACCCGCCCGGAGTCTCGCTGTGCAGGCAGGAGGCAGGAGGAATCGTTTCCCTCCTCCCTTCTCCCCCTGTATGTCCGGCGTACTGCGCTTAGTATGCGGGGAAATGTGCCCCAGTCATTATGGTAACCCAAGTCTCATAAAAATAAGTTTACATCTCACCCCCCCGGCGTACAATACATCTATTATACGCGGGGGGAGATAAGTGACATGTAAAATTTAGAAATGACAGTCTTGGGGCCGGAGGGCTCCCTCTCCCCCCCGCACATCAGGAATACGCGCATATCAGAAAGGTCCTGAGACACCCAATGTTTACGGCGGTGTGTTATGCCTAATAGTTGTTTTTGTTACCCACGCAGGCCAATCAGCCAAAGGAATAAAAAGAGCTAGCTATTATTTTGCTACTGCACCAAAAAAAAAAAAAAGTGCGCTTGATCGGTTGCTATGGGTAACAGACATCATCTCAATAATCATGTTAAATTATTGTGTTGGCACTTTGTGATTAATAAGTAGGTTTTAGGTCTCTAAGATCATGTCCCCACTGCAAAGTTTTTCAGCCGGTTTGCGGTTTTTCAGAACGCCTGAAAAACCGGTCGAAAATGAGCACACTTGTGTTCTATGGAAAACCCGAGCAGCAATCCCCACTGTCCCCACTGCAAGGGTTTTCCGTCCAGCGGTTTTTCCGCCGCCCGTCCGGCGGCAAAACATTATAGAAGCACAATCTTCCATCCGGTTTCTGGACGGAATCGGTGCTTCTCAATGTGGAGGGGGAGGGCTCTCTCATTGTGGAGAAAAGCCGTCCCTTTCGTATATTTTTCTCCACTATAAGAATTCTGTCTAAGTCTCCAACACCCTGACCTGTGCCATTTTTTACTGAGCCCAATCTATTCATTGGGACATTGCCAATTAAAGCCAAGCGATTTCTTTGTTTTTTTGTTGTTGTTTTGATAACAAGCTTCCTCAGTATCTGAAGGACTGCATATATTTTATAAACCTGACCACGATCTAAACGTGGGAACCAGGCTGCTATGGAGGGCCAATCGACGCCTGTGCAATATTCTGGCGCCGTGGTCGTCTTTTTCCGGCGCAGGACATGAGCGCTTATAATAAACTGATGCGGCTCAGCTGTCGGCGTCTCCGCCCGGCATAGCATTGTGACAGTTTGCACTCGGGTCATACACAGAGTGCAAGAGCGGATGCCCCATTCCTAACACGGACTGGGCTCTAAGGTAAACATCTTTCTGTGATATCTATAGGTTTTGGAGCTTCTTGTTTTATCTGTGAATGATTCAATTGGTTTATATTTTGTATTTTTTTCAGTATTATCGTCATTTCCTTAAATGAATTTAACTAGAGGAAGTCACACAGGCCAGATAAGTAACTATCTTGCATATCTTTAAATGCCTGTGTCAGTAACAAAACCCCTTTTGCAATTATCTTATTGAGATGTCTTGAATGCCCTTCTGTGTCAGTACAATCTCTCTTGCATTGTCTTTGTTTGATATGCTTTTTTGTGTGTCAGTACAAACTGATCTTGCATTGTTGTTATTTGCATGCTGGATACATTTTTTGTACTAGTGACATATCTTTCCCTATATTATATCCCCTGAGGAGATCCTATTGATTACGGAGGATGGAAACATGTTGGGAGTTTCAATTGTGAGGGATTAATAGGGCTTTTCTAGTAAGGGATAGGTTCGTGACGGGACCGCCTTTGTTTCGGGACGATAATCCTGGTTTAGGCAGCAGAGTATTAGCTACCTAGGGATTAATACTGTTATCACAGCCGTTCCTTTATCTATGGTATCAGTTTTAATTGTCTATTCCTCTGGATTAGAGGTTTTTGTCGCCACTATATTTTTATTGGTATATACATTAAAAGTTATATTTTAATTTGTTCTCTCCCTGTTTAGGGATTTGTTGTTTGATCTTGATAAGTGAGAACAGTGGCCTTATATTTAGGACCATAACTAGGGTTGTATTCAGAAAAGCCGTCCCCCCTGCAGCCGTGGAGACGGGTGCAAAACAGAACAAATACCGTCTGGCAAACCGACCAGTATTTGTCCTGTGCCGTGGGGATGCGCCCTATATGGTTCACCATAACTGCACTCACTGCTGCCCCCTATTCCACCACCTCTGCCATGGAAAATAAATACTCTTAATCCCTTCCTGACAGCTGGTCATAATAACATGGCTCTTTATTTTTTTTCCCTCCCTGCCATAACTTTTTTATTTTTCCATCTACATAGATATATCAGAGCTTTTATTTTGTGGGACAAGATATAATTTCTAATGGTGTCATTAATTGTACCACAGAATTTACTGGGAAACTGCAAAAAGACTGTAAGTGGGGTGAAATGTGGAAAGAAAACATACTTCGACCATGTTTGCGTGTGTTTTGTGTTTTTTCTTTTTTTACAGCGTTCACTTTTTGGTATGTATACTGTGTTCTCTATATTCTGCAGGTTGATTCAAGTCTGGCAATACCAAATATGTATGGTTTTCATGATGTTTTAGTACTGTAAAAAAGAAAAAACATCTTCTACTCTTTACATTTTCCGCCAATAACTTTTTTGTTTGTCCCTCTGTGGACTTGAGTGAGGGAGCATTTTTTACAGGCTGATGGGTACTTTTTATTGGCACCATTTTGGGATACATGTGAGTTTTCTTCAATTTTAGGAGTTGTGAAATGACTAGTGTTGAGCGATTACGTTGGCTATCGACATCGGGCGAGAGTCGATAGTCGGCCACCATCGATAAGGTTTTCGATAGTCGATAGTTGATCATCTCCGATGACCATTAAAGTCTATGGGAGAGCAACAACACATTCATTCTTACACCCAAACAGGGCTGGAGAAGCTGGAATTAACAGCCACAACAGTCAAATGGATACCTGCTACATCTTAGGCACAACACTTAGGCTATAAAAGCCACAGAAAAAAAGTCACACAACATTCACTATCCCTGTCTTGTACCACAAGCATGACCTTAAACATGCATCACCCACAAATTAAAAAGTGCCAGAAGGCAGTATTATTTGAACCATCAATTTTACTTGAACTGGACATTGAATATCTCTGTCCTGGAACGCAGCATGACCTAAAAACCTTGACATGCCATTTAGATTAAAAAGTGCGGAATGAATGTAGTCTTTTTGAACCACAAATTTTAGTTGACTGGACATTGACAAACCTTGTCCTGTACAGCTAGATGGACCTTTTTTACCTGTCGTGACCACAAGATTAATATAGGTTGCCGTGGAAATAATGGCATAGTCTTTCAACACCATTTAGGTTTTGAACTGGATCATTGACTATACCTGTACTGGACCGCAGTTATGATGGGACCCTTAAACTGTCGACCCAAGGGGATTATTAAAAGTGCCGGAAAGAAAGGATAGTCTTTAACCACCATTTTAGTTGAAACTGGACATTGACAAACACCTGTCCTGGGTACCCAGCATGACCATTAAACCTGTCTGACCACAGATTAAAAAGTGCCGGAAAAAAGGAGTACTTTCAACCACCATTTTTAGTTGAACTGGACATTGATATACCTGTCCTGGACCGCAGTATGACCTAAAACTGTCTGACCCACAGATTAAAAAGTGCCGGAAAAAGGAGTCTTTCAACCACCATTTTAGTTTCAACTGGACATTGACTATACCTGTCCTGGGCTGCAGTATGACCATTAAATCTGTCTGACCCCAGATTAAAAGTGCCGGAAAAAGGAGTCTTTGAACCACCATTTTAGTTGAACTGGACATTGACTATACCTGTCTGTGCCACAGCATGGACCCAGGGCCGGAGTTACAGTGGGTGCGGTGAGAGCCCAGGCTGGCGTCCGTCATCTATTAACACGCAGGTTTAAAATGCCCTGATGACGCGAGCAACAAAAACTGTCGTGCTGAAGCAGAGTGCGGAAGCGGATAGTGTGAGAACTCCAGCCTTCCTCAGTACACAGTCAATACCTGGGTAGCGCTTTGCCCCTCGTATGAGTGCGGACCAATTGAGCTTCACTTGGAAATACTGGTGGGTTAACGCTCCTGTTACACCCAGGTGCCCTTTTTTCTTGGCATTCTTTTCTCATTTTACTCAACAGTGCTGGAGGAAATGGTCTCTTGTACTTTGTTTTCTGTCCGTGCTCCATACTCCATGTCCTCTGAATAACCTACATCTGGTCAAGTTTTCCTGTACCTCCCTTGTACAATTCAGAGGAATTTTTTCAACAGCTATTTTGTACATGCAAGTTTTTTTTAGTAGTTTAATTCTAGAGAAACACATTTTTAAAATAGGATGGAATCCCACCATGTCTTTGTTTCTCTTTTTTTTAAATTATATTAAGGGGTTGTCTCAATACAGGGACTGATAGCTATGTTAAAGATCTTGCAAAAACAAGTCATTTTGAATATGTGTCCATTAACAGTGTCCTACCTATTCACTATTCTGACAGCCCATCACCTGAGCACTTTGCAATTGTGAAGAAAAAAGTCTTTAGAGAACAACATTTTTTTTATAGGACTGTGTATGCTGCATGTCACAGCAAAAGCCCCAAAATTCAACATGCCTGAGCCACTTGGACAATTGTGAAGAACAATGTCTGTTAGAAACAACATTTTTTAATAGGACCTGTAGTATTGCTGCATTTCAAAGCAGCATGACCCAAAAAAATTATAAAAATGACTTCTCAGCCACTGTTAAAAATTGTGAGGGAGAAATGCCACTTAAAAGCCACATTTCTGTTCCAATGGACCATGATTATAGCTTTATCTCACAGCAACATGACCCCAAAAAATTATAAATATGACTTCTCAGCCACTGTTAAAAATTGTGAGGGAGAAATGCCACTTAAAAGCCACATTTTGTTCCAAAGGACCATGATTATAGCTTTATCTCACAGCAACATGACCCCAAAAAATTATAAATATGACTTCTCAGCCACTGTTAAAAATTGTGAGGCAACATGACCCCAAAACCATTGACAATGCGAAAAAATTCTAAAGATGAAGTGAGTAAATGGAAAATGGTTTTGTCATGAACCTTGGTGTCTTTTACAGTCTCTCACAGCAAAACCAGCAAAATGAAACTGTTGGGAACTGAGAATAAAAAATTGCAGTAAGAAATGATCATTTTAAAAATAAGTTTTTCAAGAGGACCATTTCTGTTTGGAGAGGAATGTGAAGTAGACCAGCAACTAATCGGTGACCTCGGCAATTGGGGCCACAACATCATCAGAGATCCATGCCTGATTCATCTTGATAAAAGTCAACGATCCACATTATCTGTGGAAAGCGGATGCGTTTGTCTGTATGACTCATCCGGCTGTGCTGAAGGTCCTCAGATATGACGCTGGCTGCTGGGCAGGACAAACACTCTGTGGCGTGGCGTGCCAGCTCGGGCCATTCGTCCATTTTGGATACCCAGAAGTCTATTGGGTCCGGAACACATACAAAAACATCGGTGTTGAGATGCAGATAGTCGTGCACCATGATCTTAAGCTGGTCTCTGGGTGTTGTATGTGTGCCCTGCATTGCATGCGTTGGTGAGGTGGTAAATAAAGATTGCCAGAGGTCACCCATTAGGCTTCTGCCACCTTGCCTGCTGCCGCTACGGCTACTTGGCACTCTACTGCTGTCACGTCGCTGGCGTTGTTCCACCGTGACATTTGAGGAACGTGAAGCAGACGCAACAGATGTCTCCAGTTGATCAATCAGCAAGGTCTCCATTTCCTGCATTTTACTCTCTATTTGGGTGGGTGGAAGGAAAGTGCTGAGTTTTGTTTTGTACCGGGGATCCAGGAGGGTGGCCACCCAGTAACTGTTGTTCATTTTGATGGCCTTAATGCGAGGATCATGTTGGAGGAAATGGAGCTCTCCAAGCACTCATGTGAGAGATGGAGCCTTGATTTCCCAAGCCTCTGGGTCGAGGGCCAGTAGCAAACTGATCTTCCTCATCTTCCTCCTCCGCCTCAAATTCGCGCCAACCTCTTTCCAAGGCAGGGACGTCGGTAACATTGGTGTCTAGGAATACCTCTCCTCCTCCTCTCCTCCTCTCCGCCTGCTTGGGCACAGCTTAACACAGCCTGACTTGCCTGAGATGATGCACCCTGAGAGCTGATGCGCCACCTGCACTAGCTCTGGACCCGAACCACTGCCTAATGAAGACGAAGAAATTGTGAAACTGTCGGGCCCTGTGGATTTGACGGAGAGAAAGGCTCCGTGTCCGCATCTGTGTCCGTCTCCTCCTCCGTCGCTGGCGGGACCTGTTGTTTCAGCGTGTCCAACGATCGTTCCAGAACTAAGATCACCACAATGCTCATGCTGACAAGGGCATTGTCCGCACTGACCATTTTTGGTGGCTTCTTCAAAACTGGCAAAGATGGTGCAGAGCTCTTTCACCTGCCTCCACTCTCAGTGGCTCAACACCCGAGGTCCGCATCGCTGCTGTCAGGCCATGTGTCACTTCGTACTGCGTAATGGCATTGCGCTGCTGCCACAATCGCTGGAGCATGTGGAGGGTGGAATTCCAGCGTGTTGCACCGTCAACAATGAGACGGTTGACGGGGAGGCCGAGCTGACGCTGCAACGCAGATCCAGGCGGAGAAGCAGGGTGCGAACGGCGGAAGTGCAAACTCAGACCTCGAGCCTTCTTCAGCAGGCAGTCCAGACCCGGGTAGCTCTTCAGATCAGCGCCTTCCGGTCTCAGCTTGCGGAGAGCCGTCCATCAGCTCCTGAAACCTGTTGTGGGGATGGTCGTCCCAAGACAGATTAATTTCAAAAGGGCTTGGTTTCTCTAGGCACGTGATGCCACCAGATACCTTGGGGGAAAGAGCCCTGCACCATCCCTGCGGTTTTTGAAGAGCGTGGCGCGAGCCTGAGAGCCACCGTCGACCCCAGAGACATCCACCCAGCTCACCCAATGAGCTGTCACAGAGATATAGCGGCCTTGGCCGTGACTTACTAGTCCATGTGTCAGTGGTCAGATGGACTTTTCCGGCACAGATGCAGACAACGCGCTTGAAATTTTAGATGACACGTGGCTGGCCAGGGCAGGGACGGCTTTTCTGGCAAAGAAATGCTCGTCGCGGCATCTGGTATTGGGGCAGGCAAGGGCATGACGTGGCGGAACCCATCTGTGTCCACCAGACGGAAAGGCAACATTTCCAAGGCCAAAAGCCTGGCAATGCCGACATTCAGGCTTTTGGCTTTGGGATGGTTTGGGTTAAAGTGTTTCTTCTGTTCCCAAACCTGGAAGACAGAGGCTGGCTGCTAGACTGGCCACTGTACGGCGTGCATGTCATCAAACTGGCATAAGGAGAAGGGGTAGGATGGGTCTTTGGTGGTGTACTTGGGCGACGGTGGAGGCTGAAGCGGAGGCTGATCCTGATCATGACTCTGAGAGACATGGGCAGCTGAGGAACGCTTGGTGATGGTGGAGGAGGAGGAGGCGGAGTAAGAGCGTGTGACAGTGGTTGGAGACCCGGCGTCGGTCTGGCCTTTTTTGGCCAAGTGTTCCCTCCATTTCAACTCATGCATTCGCTGCATGTGACTAGACATGTTGTGGTGGTTAACCATTAAGGTTCTTGCCTCTACTTATGCGTTTACGGCAAAGGCGGCATATGACATCGCTGGGTGAATCAGAGGCTTGCTCAAAGAAGGCCCAGGCTTGAGAGGTCCTGGACCTTTTTGACGCAATAAGCGAGGAGCGGGGTTTGCGCTAATCGTGGCTGGCGGAACATATCAGCGGACTTCTGCGAACCGCCTCTCCCTTTTTGTGGCGGGACCCGTATTGACAGACTACCCCATCGTCTTTCTCCTCGTCACTGATGAGAGCGCTCGCAAGCAAATTCTGCGGAAAAGACCAGGAATGGATCCGCAATGTCGTCTATATATCATCATCAACACAGGTGACTTGGTCGTCCTGACTTTCTGCATCCAGAAGCTGCGGATACAAGCAAGAGGGCCTGCAAGGCGTTGCCGACCGCCGGGATTTTTGCCGATTGACGGCTTCCTTCTCCTCCTCTGATGGCATCAGTAACTGGGCGTCAAAGCAGACTAAATCATCCTCTTGATCTTTAACATGCCTTCTGACCCCAACCGCATTTTTTTCATTCAAAGAGGTCTTCAGACAATGGATTATCCACAGTGTGGGTACACGGGTTGACATTTGGGCTGCTTCATGTTGGACGGATGCTTGTGATGCTGATGACGACATTTGTGGCCGTGACTGGGAGGACGAGGAGGTAAGACTGCTGGATGCAGGTTGCATTAACCACTGAAGGACAGATTGGCGACGCTGTTCGTTACTGAGATTCACAGGGCCTGACCAGCGATGACAGGCCTGACGGTCCTGCAACTGACGATCCGCTGGATGCGTGTTGTCGCCAGCACTGGAAGGAGCACCTTCTCTCGTACCTCTACCTCCATGTGCTACCCCCTCTTTGCTCGCTTACCACTGCATTTCGCTCCATGTTCAGAAATATAAAATTTGAGAATGTATGGAATAGTTTTGGAAAGTCTCTTATTAATAGAAGGCAATTCACAGCTAGTCTCAAATCCTCTAATCAAAAAAAATTGCTGGATTCAAATTTAACTGCAAGGTGTCTCTATCAACAAATCTGGACTGGGCAAAAGTGCAAAAAACACGTATCTGTTATGTTTTCGTTATAATACGCGGTATTTTTTGCACCTTTCAATTCCCTGTGGTGACTATAAATTGCTGTTTTCAGATTTACGTGCAAGCTGCGTCAATGAACAAAGCTGTAGTGCGCCAAAGTCAAAAAAACACGTATCTGTTATGTTTTCGTATAATACACGGTATTTTTGCACCTTTCAATTCACCTGTGGTGACTATAATATTGCTGTTTTCAGATTTACGTGCAAGCTGCGTCAATGAACAAAGCTGTAGTGCGCCAAAGTCAAAAAACACGTATCTGTTATGTTTTCGTATAATACACGGTATTTTTTGCACCTTTCAATTCCCCTGTGGTGACTATAAAATTGCTGTTTTCAGATTTACGTGCAAGCTGCGTCAATGAACAAAGCTGTAGTGCGCCAAAGTCAAAAAAACACGTATCTGTTATGTTTTCGTATAATACAACGTATTTTTTGCACCTTTCAATTCACCTGTGGTGACTATAAAATTGCTGTTTTCAGATTTACGTGCAAGCTGCGTCAATGAACAAAGCTGTAGTGCGCCAAAGTCTGAAAACCAAGTATCTGTTATGTTTCTTTATAATACGACTCGGTATTTTATTGCACTTTTAAAATTACCTTGTGGTGACTAATAATTGTGTGTTGATTTACAGTGCAAGCTGCCGTCAATGACAAAGCTGTAGTGCCCGCAACCGTCATAACACGTATCTGTTATGTTTTCGTATAATACACTGGATATTTTTGCACCTTTCAATTAACTGTGGGTGCTATAATATGGCTGTTTTCAGATTTTAGTTGCTAGCTGTTGGCGGTCAGATGGAACAAAGAGCTGTAGTGCGCCAAAGTCAAAAAACACGTATCTGTTTGTTTATGTATAATACAGGTTATTTTTCACCTTTCCAATTCACCGTGGTGACTATTATATGGCTGTTTTCAGATTTACTGTGCAACTGCCGTCAAATGAACAAAGCTGGTAGTGCGCAATCAAAAACACGTTTCTGTTATTGTTTTCGTATAATAGACGGTATTTTTGTGCACCATCCACAATCCAAACCTGTTGGTGACTATAAAATTGTGTTTTTCAGATTTACATGCAAGCTGCCTCAATGAAAAAAGCTTGATGCTACAAGTTCAATAGAACACGTATCTGAAATGTATTTGGATAATTAAAATGTATTTTTTGATCTTTAATTCAACTGTGGTGATATAAATTGTCTGTTTTCAGAATTACATGCATAGCTGACAAATGAACACGTATCTGAAATGTATACTGATAAAAAAAGGTAAGTTTGCACCTTAACACAGAGACCTGCAGTTACTAGGAAATGATGTGTATCCAATATAAGTTCTGGCTGCCCAAGATATCCAGGAATATTTAATAGCAAACTGTTATTTAAAAATATTGCAGTGCAAGGTCTCACTAAGCTTGGTGAACTTTATCAGTGTTCTTTATAGAGTTGCCTGTGTTCGCCCCCCCCCCCCCCCACTCCCCCTGTGACTTTACAGCGGTAGATGTCCTTTAAAATTCTTACCTAATAATTAAAAATTTCAATTTAAATTTAACTAAATTGTAAAATCACAGCTAATAGTAGAGGTTTCTCTGTGCAAAATGCTAAATTTTCCTGAGTGTTTGGGACACAGAGGGCACTCCCACTCCTATGAGCGCTGAGAGCATGAGGCTGAACAGGGAAGTTTGTTTATGTAAAAGAGGTATGTGAATTTTTTTAGCCAACGAAACCCCTAACTTCCCCGTCATGAGTCGCACAAAATTTTCCCTGCTTATTCTGTAATCTGATTTGCTGGGCCGCCAAAAAGACAGAAAGCGCCGAAAAAGATAAAAGATGCACAGATTTTAGCCCTTAATTATCGCTGATCTAAAAAAATTTTGATCCCATAAAACCTTGCCGATTTCAACTTTGTCGATAATAATCGCTCAACACTAGAAATGACCAAAAATCCAAAATTTTAGTATAAAATGATTTTTTTTTCTATTATGGTGTTCAGCATATGGGATGAATGATTTTATATTTTAAGAAATTGGATTGTACATGGTTGTACATGGTGATACCAAGTATGTGTAACTTTTTTAATTTAATTTTTTTTATTTGTAAAATGGCAAATGGGGGATTAGAACTTGTATTTTCTTTTTATGTGTGTGTAGGGGGGGAGAGGGGGGCGCCATTTGACCCATTTGCCTAGGTCACCAAATTGGCTTGTCCCGGCCCTGGGGAAGAGGCATCAGTATAGCGGCTGGAAAGAAAGACAAGCCTAACTTCTGCATTCGGGACAGATTGGAGAGGGGAGAGTTTGCACAGAGGGAGACCGATAAGCAGGGAGTTACAGTAGTCAAGACAAGAAAGAATAAGAGCAACAATGAGAGTTTGAGCTGTTTCCACAGTGAGAAAAGGACAGATTCTTGAGATGTTCTTGATCTGCAGGTGACAGGAGCGGGCAAGAGATTGGATATATGGGGTGAATGACAGATCTGAGTCTAGTATAACTCCCAGACAGCGGGCCTGTTGCCTAGGAGTTATAGTGGTGCCACACACACAGAGAGAGATAGCAGGGTGGGGGCGGTTAGTGGACGGTGGGATGACAAAAAGTTCCGTTTTAGTGAGGTTTAGTTTAAGATAGAGAGAGGACATGATGTCAGAGATAGCGGACAGACAGTTGCATGTTTTGCAGCAGGGCATTAGTGATGTCTTGGGAAGAGGTGTATAATTGGATGTCATCAGCGTAGAGATGGTACTCGAAGCCGAATCTGCTGATGGTTTGTTCATTGGGGGCTGTGTAGATTGAAAAGATGAGAGGACCAAGAACTGATCCCTGAGAAACCCCAACAGCAAGAGGAAGAGGAGCAGAGGTGGAACCCGAAAATGAGACACTGAAGGAGCGGTTAGAGAGGTAGGATGAGAACCAAGAGAGAGTGGTGTCCTGGAGGCCAATGGTGCTGAGCATGTTGAGGAGGAGGTGGTGATTAACAGTGTCAAACGCTGCAGAGGGGTCCAGAAGAAGCAACAATGAGTAGTTACCCTGAGATATAGCAGTGTGGAAGTCATTTGGAACTTTTGCTAGAGCAGTTTCTGTGGAGTGTAGGGTGCGGAACCCTGATTGTAGAGGATCAAGAAGAGAGTTAGCAGAGAGATAGCGGATTAGGCGGGAGTAGACCAAGCGTTCCAGGAGTTTAGAGATGAAGGGCAGGTTAGAGACTGGTCAGTAGTTAGTAGTGCTGGACGGGTCCAGAGAGGGCTTTTTTAGTGAAGGGGTTATAATGGCGTGTTTAAAAGAGGATGGGAAGATCCCAGTGGAGAGAAAGAGGTTACAGATTGTAGTGAGGTGAGAGAGGACAGCTGGAAAAATAGACTGGACAAGGTGGGAGGGGATGGGGTCACTAGAGCAGGTGGTGGGGCGAGCACTGAAAGCAGATTAGAGGACGTGTGGGGAGGGACATCATTGGTGTTATTTGGGGATCGTAAAGTGATGTTTTGCCAGATACTGTCGATTTTGTCTTTGAGTGAGTGGCCAGGTCTTCAGCACAGAGGTCAGTGACTGGGGATTGCGCTTTAGGCATGAGGAGGGAGTGGAACGTGTCAAACAGTAATTTTGGGTTGTGGTGTAATGTTGAGATGAGGGAGGTGAAATATTTTTGTTTGGCGCAGTGAAGGGCAGTGTGGTAAGTCCTGAGCATGAATTTATAGTGGAGAAAGTCTGCAGGTAGCTTAGACTTTCTCCACAGACGTTCAGCACACCTGGAACATCGCTGGAGAAAATGAGTCTGAGGTGTGTGCCAAGGCTACGGGCATCTGACTCTGGTGGTGCGGTGCATATTATTCATTCTCCAAAATATTTCTTATTCCAAACCAGTCACGCTGGAGGATATTGCAGCAGAATGTTCTCCACAGCATTTCGAGACTGCCACATGTGTTTTGTGTGTACCTGCTGTCATCTGTAAAGAACACAATGTAGAATTTGCCAATCTTGGTGTTCCCTGTCAAATGCCAGTCACCCTGCACAGTGTTGGGCTGTAAGCTTGTGAATTTTGGGCCCTCATTATACCCTCATCGAGTCTGTTTCTGACAATTTGAGCGGACACATGGGTATTAGTGGCCTGCTGGAGGTAATTTTGCAGGGCCCTGGCACTGCTCCTTCTGTTCCTCCTTGCACAGAGGAGGAGGTAGGGGTCCTGCCATTGGGTTGTTGCCTTCCTATGGCCCCCTCCACGTCTCGTGGTGCACTGGCCTGTCTCCTGGTATCTGCTTCATGCTCTGGATACTGTGTTGACCTTCATACCACAGCTCGCATTGATGTGCCATTCTTGATGAGCTGCACTACCTGAGCAACTTCTGTGGGTTGTAGACACCGCCTCATGCTACCTCAAGGAATGAGAAGTGACCAAAAAGGATGAGAACGAAGAAATTGTCTGTGGTCACCAGCCTACTGCACACCTAATCTACCAACCAAGCCAGCTCATGACACGTGACTTCCTTCACGAACTATGCACTGCTATCACTAAAAGCAAGAATTGGTCATAATAATGAGACTTTGGTGTATTATTTTTTTATAGTCACTAGGGATGAGCGATATTATCGACAAAAGTTGAAATCGGCACGGTTTTTAGGCTTATCGGAATTTTCAATAGTTTAGGTGACAGTCTTATAGATAATCTTTAACTATTGCGCCTTTTTCAGCATTTCCTGTCATTTTGGCGGCCAGCCAATCAGCTCCGAGGATAGAGGGGGGTGAAGAGGATGTACGACGCCATGACTGGGCGGTGTATGGATCTCATTGGCTGCAAAAATCACGTGACCTCATTTTAACTATGCAACTGCAGTTCCTGTTCAGCTCATTCTCTGTCTATGTCACTTCACAGCAGGACGTCTCGGCGTTTAAACAATAGCTGTTCTAACAGCTCTGAGATATAGTACTCTTCTAATACACAAAACCATCTGCCTAGCTGTAGCTTAGAATAGAGTTAGTTTAGAGAATTTCACTTCTTATTTAATTAGAGAAAGTTTTAAAGATATCTACTGGTGTGTCCAGCCGTGGTGGTGCGCGGGGGTGGGAGTGGATTGGGGGCGTTCAGGAGGAGGGGCTCTGGAAAGGAAGGGTGATATTGTGTAGCCCAGTGTGTTTTGTGACCTTGAATTGAAAAAGCAATGTTTTTTACCACTTTTTTGGCCAGCAGACCTCTGATAGGAGGTGAAATTGTCCCTTTTGTTTTTCCAGGTCTATTGCACTCACTGCATGTCAGTGTTCCCAAAACCAGCATAACTTATCCCTATAACTTTTAAATAGTTTTATTGAAGTCTATGCGTCTGGCGCAAAGAGCTCAGTTGTACACATATTGTGTTATACATATTTTATAGTACATTGCGCCTGTTGTCAGTGGTGCTTAGACCGCCATATTAATCCATATAACATTTAAATACTCTTATTACATTCTGTGCGTCTGTTTGACGCAATGAGCTCACTTGTGCGCAAATTGTGTTATACATATTTCTTCCACCAGACCACATTTCAGAGGTATTCGATAGAAACAATTCTGTTTCTACTCCTAGTTGGCCGGTGGAAATTAGAGGGAGTTAAGAATATCTGTGATCTGCCGTCTTTGCAGTACAGTTTCTCAATAAGAGACTGTGAAAAACTCTTCTGTACCTTTTTAAATTTTTATCTTTCTGAACAAGGAGCGAACTACAGGTGATAAGCGAGAAAAGAGGGGTGTAATGGGTGGCCTCTGGCAATCCTTATTTACCACCTTAGCAACGCCTGTAATGCAGGGCACACATACGATACACAGAGACCGGCTTAAGATCATGGTACACGACTATCTGTGTTTCAACACCGATGTTTTTGGATATGTTCCAGACCCAATTAACTTCTGGGTATCCAAAATGGATGAATGGCCCAAGCTCGCTCGACACGCCATAGAGGTGTTGTCCTGACCAGCAGCCAGCATCATATCTGAGCGGACCTTCAGCACAGCTGGAGGAGTCATTACAGACAAATGCATCCGGCTTTCCACTGACAAAGTGGAACGTCTGACTTTCATCAAGATGAATCAAGTGTGGATCTCTGATGATGTTGTGGCCCTAGTTGCCGAGGTCACCCATTAGTTGCTGGTCTACCTCACATTTCTCTTCCAAAAGAAATGGTCCTCTTGAAAACATATTTTAAATGATCATTTCTTAGTGCAATTTTTATTCTGAGTGCCCAAAAGTTTATTTTGCTGGTTTTGCGCTTAGGAGACTGTAAAAGACACCAATCGTACACGGTTTCATGAAAAAAACATATTCCATTTAGTCATTTCTTCAAGAAAATTTCAAGCACTGTCAATGGTTTTGGGGTCATGGTACTGTGAAAATCAGCTATAATCCAGGTCCTTTGGTACAGAAATGTGGTTTCTAAGTGGGGTTTCTTCCTCACAATTTTTAACACTGGCTGAGAGGTCATTTTTATAATTTTTGGGGGCATTGTGCTGTCCAAAACCAGCTATAATCTTGGTCCTTTGGTACAGAAATGTGGTTTCTAAGTGGGGTTTCTTCCTCACAATTTTTAACACTGGCTGAGAGGTCATTTTTATAATTTTTGGGGGCATTGTGTTGTCCAAAACCAGCTATATCTTGGTCCTTTGGTACAGAATTGGTTTCTAAGTGGGGTTTCTTCCTCACAATTTTTAACACTGGCTGAGAGGTCATTTTTATAATTTTGGGGCATTGTGCTGTCCAAAACAGCTATAATCTTGGTCCTTTGGTACAGAAATGTGGTCTTTAAGTGGGGTTTCTTCCTCACAATTTTTAACACTGGCTGAGAGGTCATTTTTATAATTTTTGGGGGCATTGTGTTGTCCAAAACCAGCTATAAGGTGTCCATAAGGGCATTTTGTGGTGGTTTTGGGGTCAGGCTACTTTAAAATGAATGCCAGGGATGGCAATTGGGTAGTATTCCTGCCAGGAGTCGGAATGAAAAAGGTGCCCGGTGATATGTTAAAAATAGGAAATAGTAATGGGTGGGCACCCATTTGATTTAGCTGCATGTGGCCATGTCTCTTGCCGCACCCGCTGTAACTGAGGCCCTGCCAGCTGAATCTCCGTGTTCCCCGTTGGGACGTTCTTGCTGCCACCAGCACCGCATATATGACAAGTTGTTGGTCCATGGTGCAAAAAGTGCTAGAGGTCTCCTGGCAGTTCCCATGTGCCATTTCCAATAGCAGTGTCTTGTTTGTGTGAAAGGTGCCCCGTAGCTGCTGGTACCGCTGCACCTGCTGTGGCTACGCCATCCTCATGTTTTCTGTTAGCCATTGAACATGATGAATTATTTTAGCCTTTGAATTGTTTTCTGTGATGTTTATAGCCTAATTGTCTTGCCTAAGAGGTAGCACATATCCAGGTTACTGTTGTGGATGTTAATTCCAGCTTCTCCTCCCCTGTTTGGGTGTAAGAATGAAGGTGTTGTTCCTCTCCTATAGAATTTAATGGTCATCGGCTATTATCGACTATCGGCATAATAATTTCAAAAATCTGTTATCTATAAGATGACGATTGTCATCACTAATAGTCACTGCACTGTAGTTGTAATGCACTCTCCTATCCTTCGGCAGTCAGTTCTCTATGGATATAAGTTCAGACTATATATAAAATGTTTCAATCTGGACATTCAAGAATTTTTTTGTGTTGTTTTTAAACAGAGTAGCAAAAAAAGTAACATTAATCATCCTGACAGAAAGAATCTTAAATAAGGACAATGCATATTTAAAGACACAATCTTCTAGTCTGTGTTTATTGTCTGTGACTAGATGATTTATGTAAGTAACTGTCAGCGGTACATGTGAAGAGCTATTTAGCGGCCAGAGAACAGTATCTAATTCGAAGTCATTTTTTTTAAACCCCAGCCTATTAATTTTACTGAATGAATACAGTTTTGGCAAGAGAAACATATCGCCAGTTGCTGAATTCACCAGAGCCCCAGTTCAATAGAAAACCAGCCAATTCCACACTAGAATTTCAGGTGAAGAGAAGGATAATGACATTTAAAGCTGTGTACTTAGAGTGAAGGACTTTTTTGGACGCCGCTTTGAGACTAGAGCTTTTCAACAAATCATGTTTTTAAGCTTTCATTATGAAGGTTCTGTGTTATACAAGGAGCAGAGACAAACTTGTTATTGTAGACTATGTTTTATTATTATAATATATCTTTGTCAGTCATCGGTCAAGTTCTCATTAAAAAGGAAGCTGACACAGTACATTCATTTAATAAAGAATGGTCTATGGATGCCATTATCGAACTACGGAAATAATTATACTACTTAGTGTTGTGCAAATCTGTCCCTGTTTGGCTTGACACTGGTTTAACTAAACTAAAACTTTTTTTTTTTTTTCCCCTAGCCCTAATCCTAACCATAAACTGAAGGTTAGGTTCACACATCGGATTTTCAGCCTTGAATTAGCAGGGAATCTGCACCAGTAAGCAGAGATTTTGGAAATGGAGTTTTTCTATTCTGACAGGGATCTGAAGCCGATTTCAAAGGCAGATTCTAGCCTTCATATACTATGGGCCACATGTATGAAAACTGTTTAGATCTAAAACTCACTTTTTTGCCCATAGCTTTTAGACCAAAACAGCTTTCATACATGCGGCCCAATATGTTGATTCATCGTTGAAAACGTATCCAGCATTAACGCGTCAGTTCTTTTTCAGCACTAAAATTAAATCCACACCATGGAAAATCAGCGTCATGTGCACAGCAATGCGGATTTTCAAACAGGGGACGTAAAATTTAAGCATGGAACTCATGCAGATTCTGATGTTGAAAACTGTATTTTAACACTTTTTTAATTAGTATTTTTTTTACTATAGAGGCATTTTACAGGCGGTTGCAGTCAGAACAAGTCCAATTTATATCTATTGGTACAAATTGCATTGTATTAAAACGTTATCCATTTCATTGACAATAATAGTAAATTTCCACGCATTTTCCATGTGGAATACGACCAAAGAACGAGCATGTTCAAAGTTTTTTGACTTCATATAAACTACAGCATGTATTTTCTATTAAGGTCAGTAGGAATAGTTATCTTTCAGTTTCCAACAAGGATTTTGAGGCGGAATCCGCGTAGAAGTCAACTACAAATCTGTGTCATTTGGGCAGAGCCATAAAAAAAAATGTGGATTTGGACACTGATTCTGACGTAGATTCACTGCTGAGTCAACAACAAATCAGCCATGTGAACATATTCTAAGTTAGTGTTTGGGGTTTTAGTCTTTTTAAGTGTGAATTTCGCAAATCTCACTTCCGGCCTAATGTGCCATGGTGTTAGAAGGGACATCAGAGCAACAGAGCAGCTGGATCTGGATTCACAGTGGAAAGGTGTGTTAATTTTCAAACGGTCTACAAATCTTAATGAACATCAGGATAGTGTAGCCAGCTCCATGTGTGGCAATGCACAGAAATCTGCTCAAGCAGGCAGCAGAAATGATCCAAAAGAGAATGTGTTTTTCCAGCATGACCCATCTAAAAATCTTAACCCCAGTTTAAGGTTAGGGTTATGCCAAAATTTGATTCAGGCCAACCTGACTTCAAAGCATAATGTTAACATTAACACAAAGTCACAAATTGGAGGGATGGGACATTTTCAAAACAGTCATATAACTAATAACTAAATACAATACATGGTGATATTTAACCCTCATCAAAATCTTTCACCTGGCATGTATTGAGAGAACCACACTCATGTATTCATATTCAATTATACACTGCTCACAATGTGGAGAAAACCAGCATCTAATAGATCTTACTTCACAAGTATTTTTATTGTGTCTGTGCTTTCATAGGCACACCTTATTGACCAGCGTTTTAGATCCGCGCGTTACATAATCTACTGTTCAAGCATTTACTTTCATTGAGCCTGCGCTTTCAATCAAAGAACAAGTTACATACACCTCTGACCATGGTGTCCATTTGATGGTACTAAACATGTGCTCCTATTATTCTACTGTGCCCATACAATATTATTGCGCAAATGCCAAATCCACATGCACCTGTGTGCCAGTGCCCACCATAAAAGACAATATGTATCCATACAGTGCCACTGTGCAGGCATCGTATAACTGCATACCTGTGTATTTACATCCCCCGTACATCGGTTAGCCGCAACAGTGGTATCTATACAACACTATGCTAGAGACACCAGAGCACCAAGTATCTGATTATTCTGAATCATATGCATCAGCAGACAGGTCCAATAAATGGAAGTGTGCCTATATCCATCTCAATACTGCACACGTCATTATACAAGTCACAGCCAATGTGCCTACACTAATTCTCTCACATTACTGAACAGATTGAGATGGCAGTCTCAACTCAAAGCTCTAAATTACCTGCATAAATAATCACTCCCTCCCCTTATTAAGAGGGGCTGCTGCGTGTCCTTTTTCCCAGTAGATGGCATCACAACACAGAAGGTGAAAAGCTGTACCAGAGAGAGGGCAGTTGGAGAGGCAGAGGCAGTTGGAGAGGCATAGTGATAGGAAGAGAAGAGGGAGGTGCTTGAGATCAGACCGAGATGAGAGAAGAAGCAGAAGGGGAGGTTTGTGTGGCGTATCCCCATTTTGAGAGTAACTTGTGTGGCCTATAGTTTTAAGCAAGAGAAAGGGTTGTTTAGTGCCCCTGAATAGAGAGCAAGAAGGAGAGTTATCTTTGAGGTCTCAGAACAAGTGTAGATGGAGATGGAGTCTCCCGTAATGCAGGTGAGCTGCCAAAGAAAGACCGTTACATCATACAAACACTGAGCCGTTGTACTTGCATACGAGTTACCCAAATACATTAATGCAATTGTTACCCTATTGATTTGCTCTCTTGTCCTAAACATACAGTAAAGAAGAGTAAAAGATAGACACTCTGCTTGCTGACCATGATTTTACACTCTTCTAAAAGCAGCAGTGATCCTCTTCTTAGTCCAGATATATACCATAACAAACCCATTTAAAAATAGGCTTCATACATATTAATATCTATGCATGAGGTTCACCCTCATAAACTGGCTCCAGTTTCGGAAGACATGGAAATTTGCAAGATTGGAGGATGAGGGGGATATCAGCTCAGAAATAGCATTGCTGCAGCAATACACTACCCTTGTCTGCTCCAGTAAGATGGGGAATAGGAGTGCAGGTCAGGCTAGACAGGTGCTAGTAGTTGGGGACTCCATTATTAGGGGCACAGACAGGGCAATCTGTCACAAAGACCGGGATCGTCGAACGGTATGTTGTTTACCTGGGGCCCGAGTTCGACATATCGCGGATCGGGTTGACAGATTGCTGGGTGGGGCTGGTGAGAATCCAGCTGTCATCGGCCACATTGGCACCAATGACAAAGTTAGAGGTAGGTGGAGTGTCCTTAAAAATGATTTCAGTGATTTAGGCCAATAGCTCGGGGCAAGGACCTCCAAGGTAATATTTTCAGAAATATTACCTGTTCCACGGGCCACACCAGAGAGGCAGGGGAGATTAGAGAGGTGAATAAGTGGCTCAAAAATTGGTGTAGGAAAGAGGGATTTGGGTTTTTTGGGGAAACTGGGCTGATTCTGTCTTGGCTTCAGGCTCTATGTAGGGAAAGGGCTGCACCTAAAGGAGGAGGGTGCAGCTGTATTGGGACAAA